>PUGI020000080.1:2973-13525 GCA_008930755.2 Alatina alata | reverse complement strand
TTAATTATGCAACAATGCAAATTCATTACCTCACAGGAAATTTTGCCCTTATTTTATGCGCTCTCTCGAAGTTTTCAGTTTTCTGCCACCCTAGTGTGTGCAAAATTACCTCTTAGTGACACTCATTAAGGCTATGCAACACGTATGCGGGGAACCAAAAGTTACCTTCTTTGAAGTGAATAGTAAACAATAAGGTGGATTGGTACAATCATGAAAATATTAATAAACGAAAGATGTATTGACACAATCACCAACCATGACATCACATATTCTCCCTCATAAAGATGTGAGATCTGTGGTGTAGCAGTTATTACATTTGTCTTACAAGCATTAAAAAGGATTTAACTCTCGTTTGGTTTCAAGGTTTGTCGTTTCATTTTTTTATCTTCAGTATTAGCATCCATGAAAACAGTGAACGGGAAACGCGTATTGTCTTAATTAATACAGTTTACGCTTGTATCTGTGTCTACCACCCCTTTTCTGTCCAATAGCACCTGTCCTTTGTATTCAGGTCCGGCGGAGCTGGTCCAGCTGGTACGGCCTTGGCCGGATCATCTTTTGGGCCAAGTCACCTTTTAAAAAAAGTTATTTTTCGGCCAAGTCTTTTGAAAAATAAAGCAAAACTTTAAGCGTGAGTTTGATTACAAATTTCTTTAGTAACACGATAATTTAGGTAAATAATGAAACATGACTGATCTGCACGTCCGTAGCTGTACAAAACTTGTATGTTTACATACGTTGGAGCGCCCATAAAATGGTATATTTTACGGTAATTTTCGATTCATTATTACCCAAATATCTCTCTAAAAATGTGCCAAACTGCACCTCAGAGAGTCTAGATTTCAAACATTTTCAAGGAAGCATTACACCAGCCCTCCAGTTTAATCGTGTATTCGGCGCTAAAACCGGACTAACTCTACAGAGCTTCCACTGGGCCTGATATTACATATATAGTTATAGAAGCGAGACAGTCTCTATCTGAGACAGTGTAAGGCACCTGAAAATACTTTCTTCTTTCTAATTTAGTCTGCATTCAAGAAAAGGCTACATTCAAAATAAAGCTTAACATTTTATGCCATAGTTAAAAATTATAAAGCAACACCTAAATGTGACTCAATAATTAGTCAACAATTTTTGTCAAATCCAACATGTGCCTCATGTTATTATGATTTTCCTCAAAATTTTAGCAAACGTCCGTTCTGCGTTTTGTCTCGCCGCATTGAAGCTTACACTTATAAAACAAAACAGCCTTTGCAGACAAAGAAAATTGTTCAAATTTTACTCATTTTCTAATGATTTGGGTGGGACAAAACAACCAGAGAGAAACAAACCAGATGTCGCTTAATTGTATGCTTATCTTGTTTTCTCTAATTCGATCTAACATTATAAACAGGGTTAACATGTACTTCTTCAAACGTAACAGTCCGTAGTTCGTTGTAAGCAGTGTCTAATAAAAAGCTTATTTTCTGGAAAATTTAAGGAATTGCTAATAACTTTGCAAATGCGACTAGATGAAGGCTCCGCTTACCGGAAACCAGCATAAATGGTTCATCAGGAGAGTATGCGCACCGTTTCAGGGCCTACCTCTCGACGGCTTTTATGTTCACCAGCCCCCTCACTGATGCGACGCCCAACTACTGGTTTAACCCGTATTGACATCAACAATTCTTCACTGGCCTTCTTCTCCTTCTATTTATTATACCAATATTCAATATTTCTTTTAAGTCAAATCCAATGACTTACTTTCTCGACAACAGCCTAGATGTCTTTTTATTACTTTTCTTATTTTCCGGTGATAGAGACCTATGGAGAACAACCATTGCTTCAGGCGGTTTCCAAGGAACCCTCCGCACTCTACCGCAACATGTACTATGCTCCATCCAACTACTTCAAAATCATCCACTATTTGTTGATAACGTTCATCTTTCCTTATTTGGGCACTGTCAATTTTGTCTTCATGGGGTGCAGTCAATTCAACTAAATGCATCATCTTGTGCACTTTACACCAAAAACAATATCTGGCTTCTTTGTGGTTGGTATCGGGAAAAGTCTTTCGCATCAAAGTAAATCCGCAGCAATCTGCCATATTCCACAAAGTAATTAAATGATTTGCTATAAAATGTTGCTGAATGCAAATGGCTTCAGTCTGAACTCCTTCTTCATATGTCTTAAATAGCTTCTTAATTCTCAAATGACAAATGGCTGAACTCTGAACTCATTCTCCTTATGTCTCAAATGGTCCCTTAATGACTTTCAAGAAACCGAAAAAGAAAATTCATGAAAAGAAGAAGAAGAAGTTAATGATAAGGCTCTCCTTACAGCATGATGCCGAAGGCGAAAACAATGTTGACCCATACTTCCCTTTGTAAATCTGAGATAACTCCACTGTTCACGCTAATCATTGAACCAAGATGCTTAAAATTTGTCTGCTTGACCAAAAGTTCCCCCATGCAGGCGTATAGGCTTCACCCCTGGAGTTGACATTGCAGTATTTTTCTCTACATTTATGTGGAAATCAAATTACCGACAAGACCTTGCAATATTTCAGTACGCCCTCCTTTACTGACTTCATTACACATTATCTCCAAAATCTGCCCCTGCTAAATTTTTGTAGCAATCGACGCCCATGTTCAGCAGTGTGGCTTCATTGAGCATAGTCCCTTGCGAGGAATACTTATGTGCATGCTTGTGCGATGTGGAGACTACAGTCTGTAAAATATGTAAAAACTGTCCTTTACAAGGTAATCTTTGAGCAAGCTAGGGTGTTGGACAGCAGAACTAAACGTGCAGAATTTTCGAAATTAATTTAAAGCATACGTTACAGACAGCTTTAAAGAAAATTATGTGGTCTGCTGACGCTAATGTCACTCTTCATACCCTGGTGAGTTTTCAATTACCGAAAAGTTTGAACTTTTTTAAATTTAATTCTGCATTTCCATCAATGGTGGTCTGTCACGTAGGCTATTTATGTGTACATTTTAAGTACTGTTTTACCATCTTTGAAAGTGCTGAAATTGCTAGGATGGGGAAAGAAAAGGTATTATCGAAACCACAGAATTCCTCCTTGCTGATTTGTGACGCAAATGAGGTCGTTTAGGTACAAGACAAAGTGGAAACTTAATGATCAGCAATTTTTAACCTAGTATGAACCTATAGAAATATATCTCTCTTAAGCATCTGAACAGAAAATGTTTTACCTAAGGGAACAGAGCGAGATTTAAATTAATCTAGGGTAGTAACCAAAAGGTGTACGTCGGAGCAGTGATCGGCTCATAATCGTATTCATGTTTCCATTCTCAATATCTTGAGACGAATTGCTTGAAACAACTTCTGGACAGTAAGTTATTGCTATCACACGAAATTTTTCTTTCGTTAAAACGCAAACTGCCAGACAAGCATTACAGATTGCATTCTTCTTTACGGAGCAGAAACATGGTCGATCACAGCAAGTGTGAAGCAGGGACATAATTACATTACCACCAGTTACCTACAATATTTCGTGAAAAATATCAAAAGAACAGACAGGGTTCCCAAAAGGGAAGTACTGATCCTTCGTAAAATACCAAAATTCATCAATATTGTGATAAGGAGGTAGATATCGGCATTCGGAAGTTGGATCAGGAAGATAATCTCTGATTGGGCAGCTATATACACCCTGCACTGGACGGAGGGCAAGGGGGTGACCTAGACTGAACTCCATCAAGCACACCGAATCCGTATCTGGTAAACTCAGTTGTATAATAAACGACCCCATTTGTTATTTTTCGCATTTTCCCAATCCCCATGTCCTTATGAGAGCCATCGTTCATTAACCTTACGGTTTATTAGCTTCTGCCTTCCGTTACTCCTGATTATGAAGTTTTTACTGTTTTCTCTTTACCTCTTTTCCTTATGTCAGAAACGTAAAAAACAATTCACTAGTAAAAACAGTCACTAGCGTGTTCTCCCGTTTAATAACTTGCCGGGGAAAAAATCCACCCTGGCCTATTTCCCTCTCCCCTCTTTTACTGGGCACCTGAGGGTATGATAACAAACAAACTAATAGAGGCGTCGTTGGAAAAAGTTAAGCAGGGAAAGATGGCATTGTTAAGCACGCAGAAACAATGGATGAATGTCATATTTCAAATGTATAATTCATATCCTTAAAATCGGAATACGGATCCCTAATGGTCAGGTGGAGCAGGCTCTTCAACAAATCTTAATTCAGCACGGGCAAGCTTCCTTTTTCACGGAAGCTGAACTGATTATTCATGTCTTATCTGTACCCTGCTGTCAGGTTTATGATTTGAAATGTTGATGTAGTAGCCTTTGTAGCCATTGCTAAGCAAAATTTATCTAGACGAAGCAACCGCTTCATCTACTCTCTAAACTGTAAGGCTGTCGGACGGGTATGGATACCTATAACGTACTCCAATCATCATTAAAATAATTGAACTCACAGCTATGTTTCTATTTTAGGAAGATGATGTTCGTGACTTCGACGATGGATTTGGAACCGATCTTGATAAATTTGTCACCAGAAACCCACACAAATGCCCTCACAAATGTCAACATGAGCTTGACTGCTGCGCGGGTAACATGTGCTTGAAAACGGGCAAAGGTACGATTATTACCTGAGATATTTGCTATATTTGTATCTGGAGTGAGTTAATAACATTGTTCTGTTTTGAAGGCTTTTAGAAGTGATAACAACTCATTTTGTAGACGCTGATGATTGACATTGATGCAATCACAATCTGCCTCCTTTTATATTTATTTCTCATACCATATTATTAAATCTGCGCTGCCATCTGAACATATTTGTTTCTGCTGTGACATTTCTGTTGTCTTCTTTATACT
This sequence comes from Alatina alata, assembly GCA_008930755.2. Lineage (NCBI taxonomy): Eukaryota > Metazoa > Cnidaria > Cubozoa > Carybdeida > Alatinidae > Alatina > Alatina alata. The sequence continues at coordinate 8,686 of PUGI020000080.1, read as the reverse complement.
TTCCTGGCCCATGTCTACTATATAGAGCATTGATGCTAGTTATCAGCGTAACCTTGCCCTGCTAGGAGACAGGGTTTTTGTAGCTTCAAATGCAAATTTTGCTCATCATTTTTTCTCCTTAAACTTTGCGTATCTTTGGTATTTAAAAAAGTTATTTTTATTGAGATAAAATTGTTTATTCGATAATTGGCAATACTTCTAAAATCTTCATTGTTTTCCATTAATAGACAAAAGTAAACCGTCGAACGGCTATAGAAAAGATAAAATATAGATCTTACTCTAAGTTCTATTTTTGATCCAATTAACAAAACAATACGTAAATAAACACAAGAAGTACTTTCCCTCTTCTTCAAACGCGGTTAGTTGAAGCAGTCTCAACTAAGTACAAAGACCGTGCGCCTTTCACGAAGTGTAGCTATGTTATGTACCATTTTTCTTGCCAGTATGAGGTTGGCTATGTTGGTCGTACAACTATGAGCTTAGTTGACAGAATAAAACAGCATCTTCCATCTTTTATTAACCAGGCACCAACTTTCGTAAAATGATACAGCCACCTTGGATTTCAAAAACCAAACTTCACGTAATGTGGTTCTGCCATAGAGCAGCACTTGCTACAAAACTCAGACTGTGTTAGAACGTATATGGATGACTGCTTCCATATGATAGAAAATGATATAGGAAGGTCTGGATTTAATTTAACCGTTTAGGAATCAGTCCATATAAAGTGAAAAAACTTTACTTTGCAGAAAAAGGGAATTTGTCTTTTCATTACACCTTTTCGGCTGACCCGTACATTTCTAGAGAACGCTGATTGGTTCATGGTGGCCGCTCAGAGCCAATCAGAATTTGTCTGTCTGATTAGCGCTGTGTTTTGGACCAGCCAATGTCTGCTGGAACGATGTGGCTTGATTAAAAAGGCATAATGAAGAAAATTATTATTTTCTGCAATGTAAAAGTTTTTCTTGTCTTTATGTGGACTAACTCCAGAATATCCAAATGAAACACAGATCTAACCTTCTTTACCGTACTGACACAATTATCCTTATACGTTTTAGCACATTCTAGGTTTAAGTTAAGTGCTGCTCTAAGGCTGAATCACATTACTTAGTGGTGTTTTTGGCCCTGAATACCGAAGTGGTTTTATCCTTTTAAGAGTTAATGCTTGGCTAGTAAAGTACAGAATATACTGCTTACTTCTATCAACTTTCCTCAAATTCCAGCGCCCGACATAACCAGCCATCGCAATAGAAGGAAAATCGGTACACAACAGAGCTGCAATTTGTGAAAGGCACGTGATATTTTTAGTTAGTTAAGAATACATACTTACTGGCATCAACAGCGCGAGGAGCCACAGTACCAAAACACTACTCTGTGGCCTTTTGAACATGGTTTTCAAATCGAAATGAAACGTTCCCAAGCCAGAGCAGATTTACGTATACAGAAAGGTTTTTTGTCTAAACGGTTTTCCTATGGGAATTTGGGTTAGTTTTGATTTTCTATTAGCATCGATGATATCTTTAGGTTAGCCATTGGTAAGAAAAATTTAGGGGGAATCAAGTTCTGGTTTTAATTTGACTCATGAACAGATCACGAGCTCACAGTGAAGCAAGGTTTTCGTAAGATTCACTTTACCTGTCTTGGGCTGGAAAAAGTCGAGTAGATACATTGACCATAAAGTGTAATTTTTTTGTACACATTGATATTGTATTTAGTGCTGTCGTTCTCAACCAAAGCATGAAGAACAGCAAGAAATAGCTTAGCTCATTTTTAAATGCAAAATAAAGCCATTGCACAGGGTTAGTTAAAGTGTGAACCATTGTCATAAAAACAGTTTTTCAATCTTTTCCCGTGGTGAATCTTAGGCACCGCATATAATGGCTGGAATATATTTAAAAAGTAATAAGCGAGGAAGGAGGTAATTTAAACGTAGGGTCGCAAAGTTGAGTGTGGCGATGGGAGATGTATCTAAAAAGAATCCCCAATAATAAGCACGGATTTTTACATATTGATGTTTTTTTGGAAACAAAAAAGATCCGACTTATGCAATGCTCAAAGCAAGTTCTGCGCTTTTAACTGAACGCAATGCAAGTATTTCAAGTACTAGATTTTCAAGACAATATTAATTACAAGTTGGTTTGGTTTTCCTTTATTGATCATGATACTAAAATTTGTTCCAGTCGACATTGCGACATTGCACACTGCAATGTCAAGAGTGGCTGCCCCTCAGCAGAGCCATTATTAGGGCTCAGAATTCATTAAAATCGGATGCTCTTCCTGACATCACCAATGGCCCTTTAGTGGAATCGAACGCTGAACCTTTGGTTTGAGAGACAAACGCAGGGCCACGACGGCGGATTATACCGAAATTCAAAGAATTTCAACAATATAGAGGAAACCGTTCTAGAGACGTAACTGACACTGTATATCTGCTGGCCTAGTAGTACCCTTTTGAGTTCTGGTTTCAGAATACGAGTAACTTAACAGTGGAACCCAGAGAAATATAGAACATCAACTTGCATTTACTCAAAGACTTATTTTAATAATCAAAGCAATCTTAACGTGTTGCTTTAAAACAATGAGTCTCATATCACAAAACAATAAGTCTCCCTTTGTGATAGGCTCCTCTTTACGACAGACTTCACTGGTTATTTATTTACGAACTCTCTCTTTGTGCAAGATTCCTCATCGCGATAATCTTCTCTTTACGAGTTTCCTCTTTGCAATAGTTCTCTCTTTACAACAAATTTCTCTTTAAGACAGTTTTCTCTTCCCTATAGTTTCTTTTTTGAGATAGTCTTCTCTTCATGATAGTCTTCTCTTTTTGATACTCTCCTCTAATTTTCTCCTTACCATAGTCTTGAGTTCGTGATAGTATCCTACAATCATCTCTTTACGCGTGTAACATTTCTTTTTGTTATTTTGTAGACAAGAAGACTGGGTACTGTGTGAGAGCATGCAAATATGCCACACCTGTAGCCCCAATGAATGATTGTCGCCTTTGTATGACATGCCAAAAGGGGTATGTGTGCACCTTGCGACTTAGTGGAAAGTACATCTGCCTCCCCGACAACAGAACACCAAGGAATGGCTTGAAAACAAGGAGGAGCCAAGGAATGGCTAAATGAAGATTTAAACGAACTGTTATGCTTGTAGATATGCGAACTAAGGCAGTGGTTCTCTCATTCACGTTGGATACCTGAAGGATTTTGTCTTTGGTTTTGGGAAATATTTGTGTTGGTGACGCCTTTAGTGTATGGGTAGTTACGGTCTAGTATTCATCCAAATGGTCCCCGCTCCACCATTTTGCACATGTCATTAAAACTTACATCATGAAAAAGGGGGTGCTGATTGAACAAATTTTCTCATACTTGGGATATTGAAACTATCTCATGGTGCTGTTCACTTGATACTGCTATAGAACATTGACGAGAACACAAACTGATTTTATTTATGCGGCAGCCTGCTTTCAATTCGTAAACTAAGGTAGTCGAAATTGTGCGATTAGGAGCGCAATATTTTAAATTTTGTGCTTTTGATTAAGTCCCAGTCTTCTAAAGGCAAAGCAATATCCTAGATATGAAAGAGAAAACATAAGAATTGCTGCTGTTCCTTAGGATTTATAGCAGAAGGTAGATTATCGGCCAATACGTAATGAATTGTACCTTCTGCTGTGCCTAACCCGACAGATAATTACTAGTTGCGGGTCATCCATAAAGTAAATGTACTCAAATTTGGCACTTCTTGTACACTGCCACCTCCCAGGTCCGTATTTAAACAACAGGATGACGTCACTGAAACAATAGACGTACGCTCCTTGTTTGAAGCCCACTCGCTAAGAGTACGTACTTGACTGGTACTCTTGATTGGTCCCTTATTGGTTAATGAGAAATATCTAAATCATCAGGTCGATAAAACAAGGAAAGTTCTATTGCTGAAAATTTTGCTAGTTGCTGTTAACTCCACTTTCTCGCTGAAACGTTATTGCTACCCAAGGTACTATTTTCTTTCACCACAGTGTCCCAAGTCTTTATTGTCCCACTTCAAAAATTTGTTTCTAAAATTTATTAACCTTGGTCTTTGATGCGACTATACTGTCATTGAACACATTTTTAAGTGTATTTATCTTGCTGTTTTCTAAGCGTCTACCGTCGTAAGTTTACATTCACAAGTTGCTTTGCCTTGTAAATCGTCGGATGCTTATACAGCAGATTGTTTTGGGAACCAGGAAGTTTAAAGCAATACTTTTAACCGGTTGATTAAAATAAACGTCATGGGTTTATGAGGGTTTGTTCAAATATTACGTTGCTGGGAATTGGGGTGAATCCCCCACGCATTCAATGTTTGGGAACACGTTATCAGTGATGGCCTAAATCTATAAACATAAAAAAACTACAAATAAGTATTAAGTTAGAACAATAAGTATTTGCTAACTATAATAGCTACCGCCAAGCGATAAGGGAAATATTCCTACATTTTCGTTTTGAAAAATATGTTAGAGCTCTTTGCCCTTGAAATACGTGCTGACGTGCCTAGTGGAACCCCTCTTCATGAATGCGGACAGTTATTTCAAAATGTGACCCTTCAAAGGATGCGTATTCATAGGCTCTTATTCAAGGGAAGGCCCTTTCGGTATATACCGTCAGAGAAACCACATGTGAAACATTAAAAAACATTTACAATTACGACTTCTTTTATTATGAAAAGGGAGGTATCAAATCATTATGTAAGAGTGGGAAGAAGAGTTATTACCAACGGAGGGTACTAAAAAGCAAGGAAATAAGATTATGTAATATGCGAACGATTCCAAAGGTTCTTTCTTGAACATCCTTTCAAGCTTCACCATGTTCTTTACGGCCTTGTTCACATTACTTATTTTACGCCTCTGTCACATTATTCGCTCTCTCGTTAGTAGTTGTGAACAATTCATTTACATCAGTGCGATGGTCATTATCGTATGGGGCAGGAAATGGAAACGGGTGTACAGCTTAAATGCTTATTAAGCAGTAGTTGCTACGTCGAACAGGGTGTCGCAAGTTGTACCCAATTAGTGCTTTTCATGTGAATTTCCAGAATCATAACCCGCAAGAAGGAAATTGACAGGCGGCTTACAAGATTACAGGAAACCAATTTTTCCAACATGGATCGTCTTTTTATCAAACTGATCACAACTTTAAATCAAATTAAGACCCCTTTACACGGGGAAAATAGGAAAGGATTCAAACAATTCCATTACTAAATGGATTAGATACCACTTTGTAGAGTGCGTTTACACAACACAGTTTCGGTGCCGGACCCAAATGTTTTCGCTGCAAAAGCGTATTGAAATAGAAACGGTACCATTTCCAAATGGGAGAGGAACCAACAGTATTCGTGTTAACGCAAGCCGTATATTCAGTAGTATGGAAAGGGAACGACATAGGTTCGCTCCTGTATAAACGGGTTAAAACATTACTATAAAGTTAGATTTAGCAAAGTGCAAATTCTTAAGTCTAAGGCCCTGTACACTGTATCGTATAGCTTTTCACAACGGCATGAAGATATATCAGATAGGCCTTTTGTTCACACTGCAAACGGTTCATTTTGGCTCATGACTGATATCAACCAAGAAGCGGGTTACAATAACAACAGCAACAACAACAATAACAACAACAGTAACAACAACAATAACAAACAGTAACAACAACAATAACAACAACAATAACAACAACAATAA
>PUGI020000079.1:0-13538 GCA_008930755.2 Alatina alata | reverse complement strand
TGGGGGAGCGGCATTCTGCTCGCCCCGTTGATTTTGCCTCTGAAAATCGCGCGCCATCAAAGTGCTGTTCATTTCTTCTGGAAAGGAGCAAACTTCAACGCACAAACCGAAGGGCATTTGCAAAAGAAAAACTTAATCACATAATCCCATCATCATAAATAACTAAAATTGACGCAAGGTTCGCGCGCCCCACTTTTTAAAACCTAACTTTGCGCGCGCGATATATCGCGCGCGGTTATTTTTCTTATTGAAAGGCCTGAGACAAGTAGGCGTAACCGTATTTGTTGAGTAATCAGCATTCCTCGACATTATTTTAATGCATAATATCCATGCGTAGTACGTACATAGTAGTATCTAAAAGAAGTCACCTACAACGTTAAGATATGAATACTAGGCAGGTAAAATACGTTTGTTATGTTTTAAAGACAGAGTCAAGTTCTTGATTTGTAATCAGTTTATTACAGAGACAAGAACGAAAAACCTGTCTCGTTTTAACAACACTGATTTGTGTCCTGTCCATCAATGGCAAATAATGCCTCCCTACCAACTTCCCCAAAAAGACTGTGGCGTAAATAGACTTCAAAGCAGTATTCTCCTAGAAAATTCAGTGCCTTTAAAGCTTAGGTACACTAACATCTATGCACAATGAGATGTACAGGTATATATATATGATTTTTTTCAATCATTGGAACTCCTAATATTTCCATCGAATCCTTTGACCACGATTTTCACGTTGATCTTTACATGTTCTCCAAAGAAACTTAATAAAGAACACTAATGAAATGACTTTAATAGCTCCAGAACTGGTAGAGAGGGCGTGACATATTACATTATATTGCATTATATTACATTATATTATATTACATTAAATTATATTATATTATATTATATTATTTTATATCATATTACATTATATTATATCATGTTATATTATATTATATTATATTATTTTATATTATATTAATTAATATCATATTATTTTATAGTATATTATGTCATATCAAATTGTAGTTTATTTCATCATAATATATTATATCAAATAGTACATTTTTTACAAATAAAAATATGTATCGGCTTTCTAATGCAAATAGCTTTTAAATGTAATTGGAAAATCAGAAATGTTTACATTTTGGAATTTATAATATATACTTAATTCGTATCTACAGAATGTGTACACATATAAATGTGCATAAGTCGGTATTATCCTTTGTAATATTCAACAAGTAGTTTTCCACCAGGCACTGAATTTTCTTATACGGGACAATGCTACAGTTGTGTAGTGAAACTGGTCGATGAGACCTTTCTTTCAGTCCTCAAGATTGGCTACTGATTTATTTGCCCTTCTTTGTGTTCAATGCAATACAAATACATAAATTTCTTTTATAATTTTTACGCATTCCATAGTCATCAGCAATACGAACGTCCTGGAAAACAATCTATTCCAACATACCAAAGAGGAAATGTAAGGAAGCAGTTCGGGGAATGATATCACCAAACTGTATTGATGCTAACCTCCCTCTTAGACTCAATGGACAGAAGGGGAGTATTCATCATTACTGGACCATTCTTCCCCTCCCCTGTTAATGTTAACATAACCTGAACTTCTGGGGTCTTTATCTAAACATATAGCGTAAGAGAGTGATATAAAAGTTGTTGTCATGTGAGTACAGCCTGTTCAGGCTCTTAAGTGTATCAGATTAGATGAGTTATCTCGTTAGAAGAAAGCCGACATTCGTCTGTACAGTTATAATTCATTATACTATCGTGTGGACTTGTGGAGACGCTAAAAATCTTTTTTCTAATGAGAGCGTGTGAAAGCTTGCTAAACTGCACCGTATGTCTAAACCACATGACAGGGATGTGTTTGTGTTTGTAAATATAAAATGGGCAAGAACGCGCTTTCTCATAAGGTCACATCGCTTCACAGCATAACGCAATTCAGGTTTCTCTCAAATTAAGTCAGTCTCCAACTTCGGTGCAATGCCTGTTGTACTGTTATTATAATGTTATTTTCTCATTGTACAGCTGTTGCTTAAGGAATCAATAACATTAACGATAATATAAATCAAATGGGCGTTGCATTTGGATTGGTGTCAATCAAAGTTAATTGATTGTCAGTCTGACTTTTATCGGGTCAAAATATCCTAGCGATGAGGACCCCAAATCAAAAATCCTCTAAGCTACTTCCAAAATAGGCTTTTATTAAAATTTTCACTTTTAGTGAATAGCATTTATGTTTTCTGATTTCTTAATTTCATTGTAAATGAATTTTGTAGTAGTTGTTCGTAGTCGCTTTAAAATATAAATATCCTACATTGGTTACTATAATAGTCATAAGTTTTACAACATCATACATCTTTTCAGTCCCGTGGCCAGCCGACAGAGCTAGTGGCGATTGATTGCTTTAATGGTAGGATAGAAAACCCCTACCTGAAATGCTGCTTTTCTAAAAAAACCCAACTGAAGTTAACAAAAAGAAGTAATGTGTATCAATGTTTAGGACTATTGATATTCAGTATCAAGGAAAAGTAGTATTTTGATATATTTGTAAATCTTGAATATGGTTTTTAGACATTTTAGTTTTTGTTACCGTTGGTAGACCGTTGAGACCCATGAAATTACTTAAGCAACATGAAAACAGAGTGTCGCTAATAGCTATATGACAATAAGCAAGTAAATACTATGATTTTTGGTTCCCCATAATTATTTGCCAAATGGAGGAAGACGTTTTTAGCGGGGGTCCTTCTGGCTTGAAACACGTTGGTTACGAACCTGCATCTTGTGCGTCCGTATGACCAGTACTTTTAGGGATTTATGATACTGATTGAAGCAACTTTTAGTGTACGAAATAAAACTTTTTGGTGCTTATTATAACTGCTTTATCTATTTCACTACGAACTTGAAAGACCTGAGTTCTTTATAAAGAGCAGCTTCGACATAAAGTCTGTACGCTGTAAAGAGCCACGAAAACAGTTGTCATCAGGAGGCGCATTCTGATTTAAAAGTTGATATCCGAAATAGTGGCATTACAGTGGATTTAAGATAGAGCTGTGGCATACCCAGGAAAATTGGCCCAATAATGACTACAGGCATACCTCAAAATCATAAGGTACACAGTCGATCGAACGGTGAATCAATATTTGTGTACGGATAGGTGATTTTTTCCATATGACTTATATAGAAGTATTGCAGATATAAAAGGGCACTGCTCTATTCGTGATGCGACTCCAGAACATCTGGTTTACATTGCCAACGCTGTGCTATGAAATACTGAACTATCGGAGCCTCAAATCTAAAGCCCATTGCGCAATGGGAAACTCATGCGCAACTCATGTTTGCAGGCCTCCATGAACAGACATCACATTTAATAATGCACGGAGCTGAGCTTCTTTACTAAGAATTCTATCACGGAGACGGACAACGCATTCAACCCCATACTACCATAACGGAAATAGTGTTGTGACCAGTAACTTTTCATTGCTTTTATGTGTTTCTACCTTACAAACATGTCAAGCTGTACATGTTGATTGCGTTGACTGAGGAACTTTATTTTTGATATGTACATTGTATTCATTGATCTAGAAAACATTTTGAGCACCCAGATCACAAGAAAACGGTTAAGGTCGGGCAATAAAGGCTAAGGCCAAGGACGAAAGGTCAATGTCATGAGATAAATATCAAGGCCACACATAGTAAAGAATGTGCTTGTCCTTTCTTACATACATGTTATACCACAAAAGTGAAATTTGCAGTACATTGGGATATTATTTTTATTAAAATGTTTCGATTGTTAAGTGAGAAATTGGTCTTCGGTTATACCGTTGTATGTTATATTATGCATGGTGGTATCTTTAGGTTTGAAGTAGCAGAGGAATAACAGACATTTTAAGATCCTTGCGGCTCTTCGTTATTTCCATTTTGACTTACAAAATATCAATTTCCAATTAGAATTACTGAATTACTATACCTAAAAGTCTTTATTTGCAAATATTTCTGCAATACTACTTATTATGTAAGCTTGTTTGTTAGTTTCTAATAGTTCGTGAAGGTGAGCATCAACAATACGTTTAAAACATTTCAAAGAAACACCTATGTCTGTACTAAATCTTTGTATAGTAATGCGCATCCAATGTAGCCTACTTAAAAAAGTGTCTGTGCAATTCTAACGTGTTATGAATGCATTATGTAGTGCAGAACGCGATGAGATGTGATATGCTGTCTTTGACACTGCTGTTCCCTAAGTGTATGTTATACATGGAATTTATGTAGTTGTCTCTGTCCTACTGCGTACTACGTTTATGTCTGTGTTTGGTATTACTCTCCCTCCCTTTGCTCCGTGCAGTGATGTTAAACCCCCAAACAGTATCCTGCGCTTTATAAGTTGGAGTCTCACCATTTAAAAGTAGCTTCTGCACCTGTTAATCCATCGCGGCTGCTCTTACAACTCATTGCCAGATTTTCTCCTTCTCCTTTGCGAAGGTCCCTCTCCGAATGCTCTAGAATCCCTTTCTTTTGTGTTATAATTTGATGTGCGTATTCATCGGCCTCGTTGCAGAGATCTTGGTCGAGTTGTAACGGAGGTGCATCGTGTATAAGCCGTAGCTTATTGTGTGTGATGAGTGCATCCTGTATGAATTCGGTGGTATCTATAACGAAACGGAATTAATTTAAGTATCAAGATGGAGGTTGCAAGTTATAAATTCCACATCAAGGTATTTCTTTCGTAAAAAGATATAGATTTTACTAGTGCAAACTGCATTCATTTACAAAGTATTGCTTCTACCAAGTACTGTTACTGCGACGACACCTTTTTGGTAACACCACAGGTTATTGTTTTCTCTAGAAGATATCAGTTCATCTACAGGTTATGGCTTCCAATACGATATTGCTTTTGCTATAAGGTATTGCTCTACTGCAGATTATTGCTTTTGTAAAATATTTTTATTTCTACTGCATGATGCTGCTTCTAATACAACATATTTATCGCCGAATTAAGAATTGTTGGAGCTCATGCTTCTTTTGAACATACGGGGTTCCATCTCCAGCTTTGAAATTTGTATAAAAATTACCGCACTCACGCACCCACAGAACAATTATTTATACAGTAGAAATATTAATAGGGTTTATTATTCTAAAGTATAGAGGCCGTTAAAAAAATTGGAAAAATTGTTGCCAATAAAATATGGGGTTTCGTTGATATAGGGAGCTCTAGTCAGTACGTCTTGTGCCTATATGATTACCAGGCACCGAATAATATATGGCTTCTTTTCAAAGTCCGTGCTTCCACTACAAGTAGAATTATTATTTGAACTAGCATTTAATAGATGACTCGATCAAAATTGCTAAATTGTTTGAGGCTAGTGATTCTCTCAAATAGCTATCTATTATGTTCTGACCTTTGCAAGCCACTGGGAATTTTATTGGAATGAATAACAACGGTTTCAAACCTCTGCCGCCATTACGTAGGATAGTAGAACATTAATTCGGGACTATAAGAACTGATTGTAAGTAACACAAGTTAATTCACATGCTTTATATCCACAGATTTCAAAACGTTTCTTTTGTGACTCTGAAAACCCTTTCACACTTTGCTTAAAATCAAACCCTCTTTTTTGTATTATTTTACCTTTAGTTCTTAGTTGTTGCTCCAAATCTGTGAAACGCCCTCCCAATTCGTAGACTATCAAGCAAAGTATTTCCGTCGATAGTTTTAAAAGAAACTTAAAGACTTTTTTTGGTAAAAGAATATTCTTTACATTTCTAAGACGTAATGTAAATATACCATACATGCATGTGTAGCATTGTAAAGCGGCATAGAGCAGTTAGTGTATATGGCGCTATATAAATGCACTTCTATTTTTATTACTATAACTATATTGACAATTATATTGACAAACGTTTGAATACTTTTTCACCACAGTAAACACTTTTGCTGTTTGACTACAAATTTGTCGTTAACTGGATTTTATGGTATACCCTGAAGTTTTCTACCAGGAACTACAAAAATCTAAAGACAATCTTTTTCCTACTTGTGTGTCTCTAGAGTTGAAGACAACTGATGGGCCGTTTTCTCACGTACCTGATGGAAACAACGCCAAATTAGATAACCGATTAATTTTAAAGATTGCAAAAGAATGACAGTGAAGAAAGTCGTAAAATCGACTACTGCTTGATGACTTCACAGCTATAAAATTAAGTCAAGTTGAAAATATTTTATCGTTTTTAAATGATGAATTGACGTTCAGTAGGAATCTTGGTGTTCTACTCTCCTCTGTGACAGTAGGTCAAAGTTATTGAAACGGCATGTGACAATCGAGCTTTTGGTCATGAAATAATCTGCTTAACGTTACGGTTGCTCCAAGCTATGAATGTGACTTCAACATTTTCATTCTGAATCTGATTCATACAGAACAATTATTTAAGTACCAAGTTGGCGATACACACCCTGACAAATCATGGATTTAGGATTTGTTTTAAAACCAGCAGGACCAGCATTCGCTGCTAGGATGATAACTATTAATCGCTCTGCTTTGGTATGAACTTCCTCGCTGCGTGATTGCAAAACACTCATCTAAAGCACTACTACAGATATCCATTTAATTGTTTGTGACATTTTCCCAGCAGTCACGGGGTACGCTAACAGAGTTGATTTGGATCGCCTAAGAAACTGTGTGGAATAACTTAACAGTTGCTTCAAATTGTGATGCAATAAATAGGTTTCGAATTGTGTTGCTGTTAGCTTATAAAGGAGGAGAATCGTGTTGAAATGTGTTCGCAAACTCGGAACCATCTGGCACTAGTTTTAAAAATTTTACGCAAGTTGAGAATTGTATTATGGTATTTCCAATAATTATGAATTGAATTGCAATAATTTCACCATGGATCAAAAATGTGTTTCCACTTTTTGTCATGGATAAAGATATCCGTCTCCGAATTTAAGTACTCAATTATTTTCCAATGTTTTAATGTTTTTCCTCGTCTCTTACACACATAAAGCAAATTCCAAACACGTTTAGCGTAATGACATTACAATTAATCTACAATAGTTTTGCCCAAAACTTAATAGCTCAATATAGTGAGAATAAAACTGATGGAGTATTTTGAATTTCTTCTTCATGCAATCATGAATTAATTTCCGAAACGTTGGTTTGTACAATAAGATCTTTCCAAGTAAAAGACTAAAGAGATCAATTTTTAGTGCTAAATTGGTATTCCACCATGTCAATACGGTGCGTAAGTCGGGGGTAAGTGGTGGTTTCGATTTGTCACTATTTTCCACCAGTAATAACGACCTTTTACGGCCCGAAAATTTATATTAATCACAAATCATACCAAACACTATTTTCATTCCTTCCAGAAATACATACCAAAAAAATATTGTAACTGTTTTTAGATAAATAGCAAAAATTATGGGACCCCATCTACGTTCGTTTACATTATTATTTACAATTTCCCCCTCTCATCATCATGTTCGAACATATCACTATACCATAACCTGAATTTAAACCTACGGTTAAAGGAACTCCCCTTATTTCTGTGTCATTAAATACGGTAACTATTCATTTCTTTGATAAGCAGTCAGAACAGGGGTGCTCAACTTTTTTGTCGGCGGGCCATATAACCAACTTTAGACATAACAAAGGGGCCACACTTTGCTACAATGTAATTCTACTCTAAATAAAACAGTGAAAGAAAGTGACCCATTGACCTCGTTGACATTCTCATCGCCAGCATTTTTGATTTGAAAACAATGAAAGTTGACTCACAAATTCGCAATTCGACAAAAAAAGCGAAATTCGATAACAATTCGAAGTTTGTGCAATAGAAAAGTAAAAACCAAAGTGTTGGCGAGGGCCACACTAAATGGCTTGGCGGGCCTGGCTCTGGCCCGCGAGCCACCTGTTGCACACCCCTGAGTTAGAAGTTTCGGCCACCGTCAATAAATTGTATAGCAACAACTTACATGTTTTAACTGAAGGTATTAACCGTAGCGACCTATTTTGAATCTTCTCTTTGAATTTCCGTTTTTCTAATGTCCCTGGGGTGTGTAGAAAATGGTGACTAAAGTACAAAGCAGTCACCAAAACTATCGTGCGATGGAATTGAACCCATGTTGATGGTTTTGCATGCAAGCTTCTTAGATTACTTGACTAATTTACCCTTGGACCATAGTATTCAAATAGATAGAAATTTTGAAATATCTCCATACCTTCCGGTCTTCTTTTAGGTGGTATGTCAATTGAAAATGTTTGTTCTGAGGATTGCTTTGCGTTGTCGACCTCTGTGGAATTGTCAATATTATTTGAAGTGGAAGATCCTGAAGTCGGCTGAGCAACCAAGGGCGTCTCCGTAGGTTCCGTACTACTCTCTTGAGTTCCAAGAGTTGGCGACGTTTGTGATGGTTGGTCCACGTATTGTTGCACTGGAACATCATTTGGCCCGTTTTCCGTTGTAGTATGATCATTTGATTCTGCCTGAGAGTTGTCTTTGCTTGATTCAGCTTTGTTTTCCTTATGATGATTTTGTTTTCCCGAAGAATATTCTGATTGTTCGTTATTTTCTGTTGCCGGGGCCACTACCTGCGGCCCAGGAACTGCCTCTACGCTTTCGAATGGAGGTTGTTCAACCTTAATACCTGCATTGGTATTGTTATGCTCAGGGGCAGCAGGTGAACTAGTGGTTAGTTCGCTGTTTGCATCATTACGTTCAACAGTTGGTGCTTCTTGATTTGCCCTAGAAACAGAATTTGTGCGCATGTTGAGAGTCTGATTTTCCTCTTCTACTTCTTTGTTAGTACCTCCAGTAAACCCGTCATATTCTGGTATTGCCGTTTCCCCTCTGTGAAATAGGGACGATTTAGGAGTCGTAAAATTATGATCAAAGGTCAGTATTTTCGAAGATTTCTCTTGCACATCTTGCTTACTTGGAGTATTTGGTCCTTCTTTTTCCGATTTACTCACTTCCTCTTTTGCAATGTCCTTTTTGCTGAGCATTCCCTCATTAGACAGATCTTTAGGAAGCTGTAAATTAGTATCTCCATCTGAACCTTTATTTAAATTTGACGTCTCACCACTAATAGATGTTTTTGTGTCAGCTAATGAATCTTCGACATTGTATTTCTCCGAGCTATTACTTGACATCATTGCTTTGTTCTCTGGGTACGTTTCCGCGGCTAAGTGAGAGGAAGCTTGATCCTCGTGACTCCCTGTCTGATAATTGTCGCCTGCAGATGTCGTCGGCATATTTTGAGCTCTACTTGAGTAAGTAGATTCCGGGTTTCTGATACGAGATAGTATCAGATGACCTTCTTTATCCATGACGAATTGCTTTGGGTCATCTACGGGTTCATTTGTCAGGTTTCTACTCTTAAGATGATATTCAGCAGCTTCCTCTTCATCCAAACTAGCTCCGTTTAAAGGAACTTGGGAAACTTTAGGTATACTTACTACGTCAGCACTTTTTTGAAGTCCTTCGTGTTGGTCCTCTACACCACTCCCCGTGGCATCCTGTGTTAGCGATTGATCTCTGCCACCGCGTACATCGGACTCATTAGTCGCATCCGTAGTATGCTTAATATCATTACCCCTATCTTTAACCTCCCGCGCATACGCGGTTGTATTCATTTTATTAATACTCTGTACATTATCAGTTGAGTATAGATTTCCCCTTTGGGAAAATCTGTTTACTCCTTCAGAAGCGTAGGAAATGTCGGCTTCCTTAGCGGAACTGTCGGCTGCTGATGTAGATTCTTGACCTCTTACAGCATCATCAAACTCAAAATCGTCTTTTGAATTACTGAATCCAGTCACTGAGATCTCTCTTGCTTTTAGAAATTCATTGCTACTATCCTGTTTGTGTGGTAACTTTTCTGAAGCTTTTGCCCTCGCTGGCGATAGTTTATCAGCATCAACAATCTCTGGCGACTTTGTAGTCTCAAGCCCATCCGTACTGACAGCTGACTCAAAACCTTGTTGAACAGTATGTGTTTTATCTGTAGCTAGACTCGAAAGCTCATTTTCCGGGGATGCTGGAGTAGACACTAGTTTCATGTTATTGTTTGAATCCATAACAAAGTAAGAATGATTTTTGTAATTTTCATCCACTTTAATGCCCTGATTTTCTGCAAGGTGTGCATCGTTGACGTTTTTCTCGTCATCTTTCCGGTCTTCTTTGCTGCCATCAAATTGTTTGCTATCCAACTGACTTCGTGTATCAGCAAGTACTCTTTTCTCTCCTGACACGTTCACACTATGCTCTGGATGTAAGTTGTTCATTGTATTATAACTGCTTTTGGATATCTTATTCGTCTTAACATATGGAAGAATAAAGCTGTTTATTTTCGCCTGCTTCACGTCAGATTCGGTATCAGCCAATTTGGGTGATTTTGTAGAGTATGTACTCGGTATTTTATTCTTGTGGGATTGTTGTGGGCTTCTAGCTATAACGAGATATGCTTTTTTCTGGCCCCTAATAAAACCGACATCAAATTTGTATTTAGATGATAAGGATTTACGGACATTACTTCGATTAAACTTGGAAGATGGTGCCGACTGGTGTCCAAGAGACTGAAGCGGTTTCCTTATGTAGCTTGTATCTGGTTTCATTGTCTTTTTGATTGCCGTTTGTTTCAACGCCTTTGTCTTGCGTTGAGGTATAAGAACCATCTCTTTTCTTTCTTGAATCAAGTCTTCACCTTCATCTTTATCTGGAGCAAATGTTTCTTGCTCCAGGGGTGTGTGAAGGTCACCGTCAGAAGAATCTTTCTTATTATCCTTTCTGGCATGAAGCAGTGATTTTTTGCTGGTAGCTACCACTATATCTGGTTGCCGTTTGACTGCTGCTATTTTGAGGGGTTTTCGGCTGCTTTGCGTACCTTTGGCTGTACTTGCGTAAGTAGGAAAACTTTGCCTTGAATCGGAATTGGATATTTCGGGAGAATCGTTGGGTATCGTTTTGTATAACAGAGCCTTGGGGCGTAATGGAGTCCTCCCTGTAACATGATTTGTAGGTAGCTTTTCCTCGCCGCCTTCGATCTGAGGAATCGTCTGCTTAGTGGCGACAACAGGGCGACCATGTCTTCTAACTTCCGCTTTATTTACAGAAACCGCTGTTTGATAGATAGGGGCAACAAAAGATTTTTTGGTAACATGTTTCGATTGTTTTGAGCTCGTAGTTGTTGAATTAGTTACGGAATTGGTCAAATTGTGTAATTCCTTTATTTTAATTGAACGTCCCGTAGACTTTATTTTGCGTTGGTACTGATTTGTGTCTTTCTTGGTAATTGACATATTTGTGACGTTTAAGTCTTCGGAGCTATCAAGAGCCCTTCTTTTCCGCAGTGACCTTTTATTCTGATTCATTGGATCACTTTGAAGTTTTTGGTGCATGTAGTACAGAGGAACTTGATAGTCTTTGTGACTTTTTACTGCACGGCGAGAGGAAGTAACATTACGTATCTGTTTCTCTTTCTTTTTATTCCACACTTCACCTCCTTCATTTGCTAGTGATTGTAATCCTAGCGCTATAGTTCCAGGGTCATCTACTCCATGCGCAAATGTTCCAATCTCTAAAGGTTCCTTAAAGTCCAAATCCGTAGTACCTGGCTCTAAGACATATTGACTGATGGCATCTTTTGCAAATGGTCGTTCCGGGGAATTTGAAACTGCACTGTTTGTAGATCTGGTACTCTACAAAAGGTAAACGATTGGATAAGTTAGAAAAATTGGGGAAGGGCGCGCAGTTTAGGCCACTACCAAAGAGTGAGAAACAGAGTAGAAAATTCAAATTCAAATATTACTGGAACAGTTGTCCTCAAATACTGTGTTTAAAAGTTTAGCTAAATAATAATTGGTCAATGACAATTTTATGAAAGAGTAATAGTTATGTCTGTAACTTGCGCTGGGGGACCATAAATATGTAACTGAAGCATGAAGAAATATGTTCGTGTGAAGCGTTATTACGTTGTGTTACGTTTAATTACGTTACAAAAGCGAAGCAGTTCGCCTTTCGACAAACTTTGATGAGGGGATGGAATCTACCCTCGTTTTTGTGTAGAATTTTGCACGTTCTACACAAAGTATAGTTAAAATATACCTTTCCGAAATGCTTATAGAAGAAATTAACGAAATATTGAAATGAACTTTAGGCTGCATTTTGTAAATGTATTTTTCGCTACCTTTCCTTACCATCAGCTCACGCCTCGCATCCCTTAAATCAGAAAATATATATCTAGCTCATATCTAAATCAACTAAAAGATCAGGATCCTGTTGATTTTAAGTTCTTACATTTCTAATAAATATGCTATAACGCATGTGAGAATCCCTGTAATCGGTCATGAAAAGCAATTTTTACGGGACTGTTTTATCCTGCATCGTTAAAAATGCAGCTTCAACAATTCTGATGTTCGTTGCTAAAATACAAAGTGGGCTATTATTTCTACCCAGGTACTGTCTTTAATAGTATATACTTATTTATTAACTTACTTGGGACAATGAAGGTACGTGGCATCTCGACTCTAGGAATTCTCCTTTCATAACATTATCCTCAAGAAAATCTGGCTGATTTCCGGCTTTCTTGTACCTTGCGACAATGTATGTACACAAAGTCCCGTTATACGCTTTAGCGGCAGAAAGGCCTATTCCAAGCTCCTTGGTCCCTCTCCAGATCATCTGAGTGAATTCCTGTGTTCCGTCTGGTATCCTATCCCGGGTAAAATCAAAGCCTGGTATGCAAACTTCTAAATACCTGAAAAATTTGGAAATAAAAAGCAAGATGCTTACAAAACTATTTTTAGTTGTTGTTAAAAATTTGTGTGTCACCTTATATAAATATCACTCAAACGTTAACTTTAAATGGCAGAGTAAACATTGACTTGACAAAATAAGTGTTCAAACATTCTACCATACGATAATGAAAACAAATCATGTTCGGCTTTAAAGACACGGTATTAACAGGCATCATTGTTTAATAAGTATTTATGGACATCTCATGATTTACATAATACGAAGGATAAGCAATTATTGCTGTTTGTAGCAAATTAGTAGGTGTTGGGGCGGAGGGTAGGGATCATTTGCTAGCACTTTGTGATCTCTATATATTAAAGACTACTGCGTCAATGACCGAATATCTATTTTTAGAAAGTATTCGCAGAAAAAGATCCTAGAATCTCCAAAAGTCAACATCAAACAAAAACAAGGGTTCTAAACACCTGTATAAATAGCAAATATCTTTACAATAGCGAAGTTTAAACGATTACGCAAAAACTGAAAATGGCATCGATGTATTCCAACGAACATTAAAGAACAACTTTAAACATATTCTGTCAAGATAAGGTATCAAATGTGTATCTATATTAAAGAACAGGAACGATAGATTAGATTTAAGAAATTAAGAAACTAAGACTAAAATGACTTGGCTATTTGCTGCGTCTACACGAAGAAACGCCTGCCAGACAGGAACATACCTATCAAGTCTCCCGCATTATGCGGGAGACTCCCGCATTTTGAAGAGAAATGCTGTCTCCCTCCCGCATATAACG
>PUGI020000077.1:0-13550 GCA_008930755.2 Alatina alata | reverse complement strand
TACATACATACATACATACAGACAGACAGACAGACAGACAACATTACGCAAATTAATTATTAGATTTTCCACTAAAGGACTTGGGGTGTGTGGCGTGAAATGCAAGAATAGCTAAAGCCTAGTCAGGGCAAAATAAACTTTTTAAGCTTTCAATACTTTGCATGCAGATTAATTTTTTAACTGTTTGTAAAGAATTATTGTGATAGTTAGGCAATTTTCTGTATATTTTGCTGCTGGACCAGCTCCGACGTTTATGCACCACGCAAGCAGATGCCGTTGCAAAGCATAGTGGGCCAAAATATTTGTGATAACTGCATACAACGTCAAGAGACTGAGGTAGAATAACCTAGCTGTAAGAACGAAGTGGTTTACATATATGGATCCATCAAGATGGAAAGCTTTCATTGACTATGCAGCTGGTGAACCTCTCTAAAACATGATGGCGAAATAGACACAGAAGCGTATACATACTCTTACTTCTTCGTCTCTAAGTTGCATCCTCTGTTTCCGGAGGGTTGGATTATATGACTTCCATCTGTCTCTGTTTTTTGATGTCCTTATTGCCTTTTCATATGATAAACCACTCCAAGATGTTATGTTGTCCATGATGTCTTGGAACGGCCTCTTCCGCTTTTACCTTCAATTTTATCTTGTAGTAGTGTTTTTTGTAATTTATTTTGTCTGAAAAATGGCCAAAGTAATTCATTATTCGTGTTTTGATGATTTTTACAATTATTGGTTTACTGTTTATTCTGTGTAATACTGATTCATTTGAGATCTTTTATGCCATGAGATTCGGAGCAACCTCCTATAGGTCCACATTTCAAATGCTTGTAATTTTGTAGAGATTTTTGTAGAGAGAGTTAGTGTCCATGTTTATTCACCATATAACAACGTTTAGCATACATAGCATTTTGTAATCCTTTTCCTCAGTGTCATAATATTGCTTTTATTAATACGCTTACATCAAAGAAAATGAAAATGAAAATATAAATTTTCATAAAACACTTATTCAACGCATGATAAATCTTTCAATGGATGTATGAGTTCTCTTTTTCGCCTTGACATTGTACCGTACTGTTAATAAACTATCATGTTTTATCCTCCTTTTCTTTACTATATTCTGTCAAATGCATTTCACATTGATGTCATCTTTGTGGTTATGTCATCCTATATTTTTTGCCATGTATCTTTTTTGTCTTCCTGTCTTCCATCAGCCTACCAGCACCATACATATCTCTCATCTCGTGTTTTAACATCAGGTGTCCATTTCCTTGCAATCTTCTTTTCTGAACCTTCTCGGATATTTTTCTACCGTCGTAGTTGTATTCTTTCGTTCTTGATCATCTCAATTTTTTTACACCCTGCACCTTAACCTCCAGATTTTTTTTCTCCACTGCATCCAACCTCTTTGATTGTGCAGTTTAGTGGGATTTCTTCTGAGCGACAACTTTCTTTCTTTTAGCAAAGATTTTATTGTGGTGTATTTAAAATAACCCTTTTCATTACATAAAAGGAGCTACGGTTGCTATTAATATGGAATGAGGCCACAAGCAAGGTTTACTTCTCTCTAGTCACCAAGAGTTAAAATTTTGGATTGGTATCTTTCATGCTATTTCAGATGGATTGCAACAAATGTAAAACACAGCTTCCCAAATGCACCAAAATATTCTGAAACTATCTGAATATTCTGAACACATCTCTTTCATTTTGCAAAACGATTCTATTTCGTGTATCTTGTAGTGGCTCTTTCATTTTTTTTGGAACTGGACAGACTAATCTTTACTTGACACTTTCCTAGATTATTTGGACAGAATGGTGTTCAATTATAGATTTAAGTTGATGTTGTGATATGCATAAAAATATTTGAGGACAAACAGAGCTAACATCAATTACTTCCATTTGAGAAGCATTATACAGAGTAAACATGGATACTTGTGACTTCCTCCTTTCACTATAGATGTTAGTGCATTGCTATTCTTTCAACAAAAGTTCATTGTTTTATAGCCAATCCGGTCTATTTGAAAGGAATTAAACAGAAGAAAAAGGATTTCAAAGTAGCTGATAGGTGGCAACAGTTTGGCCAATTCATGACCTTCCTACAAGAGATAAATTCTCTATTGGCCGGAGTAAAAAAACAACAAGAAGTCATTTTGCCATAACTAAGTTTTGGTGCAGAGAACTACACATTGAAAAATAAACAGCAACTAAAATGATACAAGCAACATTACCAAGGCTCTACCAGCAATTTATTTAATTATGCTAATCTTTGTCAGTAAACAGCCTTCACTTATATTGTTTAAGGGACAAAAGGAGCAATTATCAATATAATTGAAGATTGGTGTCTGTTATCCAAATTCCAAATTCTTCAAATAAATTGTAAATAACTGTATGTAGTAGTCTTATTTATAAATCTTGACAACATACAGAACCTCCCAAAATATTGCCCTGATTGTCGAATTTCATATTTCCCATCTACAATATTGTTATATCTTCTCTAGATATACAGGTTTTAATTGTAAACCGTAAAATGGAAAATGTGGTTCTACTGAAGAATGTTGACAATACCTTGGAAGGATCTTGTAATGAATAAGGAGGTTTAGAAAAGAGATGAAGCAAAGAGAAAGATAATTAGAACCATAAGAGAAAGACAGCTAATATTCCTGTGGCGCATTATGAAAAAGGAAGGACTAGAAGAGTTGTCTTTAACAGGATACATAGAATGAAAGAGAGACGAAGGGAGGCAGAGAAGGACTTACCTTTCAAAGTTAAGTAAATGGGTAAAAACGCACTCCCTAGAAGAAGAGCATGTAAAGGTAGCCAGTTGAGGACAATTAAAGTGCAAAACAGATAGTAAATCATGACAGTTAACATCCTTAAAGAATATGACACTTGAAGAAGAAAAAGGAAAAGAAGAAGAAGAAAAAGAAGAAGAAGAAGAAGAAGAAGAAGAGGATGAAAAAGAGAACGTTGCTTCAAGCAGAAAATGATTACGTTCTGATTACGTTTTGTAATGTCTAAACTTTACTTTTATAAAAATCTTCCGGTTTTTATAAATAAATATATTTGAAAGATAGGACTAAATTGTTTCTTGTTATATTGCAGAAAGAGCACTAGGAAAAAGCATGCGATGAGGAATCACTAAGAAATGTAAATTATGCTTGATTAATTGAAAGTGGTATTAAAACAACTGTAAAGGATTTACAAATGGGTAATAGCAAGAATTCCTTTTCAGAAGTTAGTAAATGTGAGAAAGAATGAAGCACGAATGTCAAGTAGCAGCTTGTATTAAAGAATAGAGTTTTGAATTAAAGTTTAAGCAAAATAATTTTGAGATAAAACAAAAATGTACTGTTTCCTGAAGTAAAAATCAGGTAATGACGACATGCAAGCTTTAACACCTATATCATTGCATTATGCGTACTCAGCTTTCTGACGCAGGAAATTGAAACTTATATACCGTGCATATCCGTATCACAAACACTTCTAAATTGCCAGTTTAGTTTTACGAATATCAGACCACGGCTTACAGCAGCTTAAACTCACATCTTTGTTTGCTGCCTAGCTAATGATTTTGTCAGGAACTTGGTGAGAGTCTTAAAGCAGAATCTTTATAGCAATGCAAAAATACCTCCAAAAACTATTACTAACTTTAATTGAAAAGCTGGGGAAAATTGAGGTGATGTTTCAATTAAAGGTTTCATTAGTATTACAGCTGCTACTAACAGTAATTATTTTCTTATCAATAGCAAATTACAAACAGATAATAGTACAACGTGAACACACTTCTTATTAAACTTAACATTACTCAAACAAGAAGACTCTTCACTTGTACTGATCTTTCTTGTTTGCCCAAACATTGGCAGAACAATCTTCTCCTTGTTTTGGAAAGGTCTATCTCTGTTGTAAACAGATAATTGCAAATGCATGCTTTCAAATTAAACTTGGGTTTCTCCTCCTCTTTGGAAATGTCTTTTATGTAAAAATATATTTATTTTGGAAGCAGAGCGTAATTAAGACTGATCTCTGTGATTGAAGCTTTCAGATTAAACGTAGGACTCCAAACAAATAGGTTCTATTTGTTTTCAAGTATATCTGTTGTTAAATGTTCTCAAAGTGCTAAACGTCCATGGAAATTAGAAGATAGCACTGCCTTCTGGATTATTGTCAAGAGTAACATATGTTTAGTAAACATTTTAGTAAGTTGAAACTCCCTCTCTTTTTGCTTAAATTACAAGTAAGGGATACATTGTTATACATCTCCAACTTTATACTTTTAAATTTAACCTAAAGATAGTAAACAATTTGTGGAAATTAACAAAACACAACCATACAACTTTGAAAGCAAAAAATTCTATTTCTCATTTTATTATAGGACAAGGACATTGTAAACCTTTACCAAATATAATAATAAAATTTTTCAAAGTCCAGTTTTGCTACTTCGATCAAGAATGTTATTACTTTCCACCAATTTGTAAAACCACTTCATAAACAAACTGCACACAGTTTTTTCCTTCTTCTTCTTCATCTTCCAGGCTTTTCCCTTACTCAGGGTCGCCGTATTGAATGAACGTCTTCCATATATTTCTGTTGTTCACCATATCCTCATTTATATTTTTCTGCCTAATATCTCAAACACTAAACTCACGTATTTATTAAATCCTATACAATTTTGTCGGCAACATGATTTAGACTTATATGTCAGGAGAAACGATAACTTATTTCAGTAACTGAGGTAAAGTGTTTTCTTACTACAGCCTGTTTAACATCACACAAACATAACTGCTACATCCAAATCTGCATCACATTTGAAAGCATATGTCCTGAAGAATACATTTTGTGTGGAAGAAGTAGCTACGTGGAACTATTAATGTCTATTAGTTTAATCATTATTAATTAGAAGATGCGTTGCCAAATTGATCTAATTTGAGTTGGAGTACTTAATTATGGTTGCAATAAATTGGTTTCTGGCATCATCCAAACTCTACTGAATTGCGACAATAGCGATCACTTGTAAATAATGTTTTCTGTTATTTTGATTTTATTGTATTTAGAGAGTGACCTATTAAAGCTACCTATTTGAAGACAAAACATAGAGCCCAACTGAAACTCGACGGCACAGCATATTTCCAAGAATGAATCAAATTGTTTTCCACAGGCACGTGATCCTATTTCTTCTTAAAAAAATTGTATTTTTAGTTCTTTTATTATTTTTCTCAGTCAAGTAGGTTGAAAAGCAGTTAACTGGGCGGAGATGATACTGAAATAAGAAACATTCAGCATACCATCTTCAGAACTTACATGTTTGAAATGTCAGCAGTCAACAGCAGTCATTTTCCTGTAACATGGAATACAGATCAACAATGAAGAATCAGCAGGAACAAACGTCTAATTTGCATTCTCCTTCATAAACATGAGAACTTTGGGAAGTGCTAGAGTCTGCTTCAGCACATTTAAGGTTGCTCCGATGATTGACTTTAAGGGTGAAATTTGTTAAACGTTTTGGGAAAAAAGCTAGTAAGACCAAAAACTAAAAATTGGACTAAATAGCAACCGAGGCTAAAATTTACTTCTTCACTTTGCAGCAGCAATGCAGAAAACCCAACTGAAACCTACCTACAAAGCCTTTCGCCATGCAGTAAATGTTTTGCTTTTGACAGAAGTAACTTTTCCCTACTGATTTTATGATATATAAAAGGTCCACCATCTATCATTGCTAATTTAGTCCTCTTTCGAACCCAGAGTAGCAAATGAGCTACTCTCAGTCTTAAAACGGTAATCATCCTTATCAGCTAATGGTTGAAATCTAAAATGGATTTGCTTACAAAACAACTCATATTTTTAAATTCTCATAAAAGATCAATGCGACACAAAAGTAAGCAAGCACCTATGCGTATAAATACAATACATAACTCGAAGAATACACACGTTCTCTAGTATTTCCATACTATTTTCAGTAAAATTTGGTTGAGATAGCGTCAAAACATTAACATGAACAAGAAAGAAATTAATATATTATTAGATACCATAGATACTCTACCAGGATATCCTCTTTCTCCTCCTGATCTCTAGAATATATAAATTTATTACTTTCCCATCGTCGTCAGTTGCATTCATTCCTAAAGCGATTGTTTATAAATGAATGATTTCATTCGCTTTAGCAATTGCTAAGCAATTTGTAGGCTAAAATGGTGGACACACTTATCAGCTCAAGACTGAAGTTCAAAATAAATCTGCTTTTAAAAGTATAGTGTATTATATTTCCTATCGTAATTTTAATTAACACAATTATTTGGTGCTTTAGTTTCATTCAAGAATTTGTCAGTTTCAGCATCAAATGCATTCTCGTAGCATAGTTAATAACATTAGTCTTAGGTTTGTTGCATGGAGCATGTTTCTTCACTGACAGATAACATTTCAAGTACAATCCGAAAAGTTTGTATCCTCATGGATTTATAAAATGATTCGTATCTTGTCCAAGATGTATCCTTATGGTCACTTCACTTCTTGCTACTGTAAGCAATCAAAATTACTTTACTACTTGTTTATTACTCTAAGTATCAGATAATACATAATCTTATGATGTATTAGACACGTCTCAAATATTTGTCGCATACAGCACGCTTCATTTTCCAACAGATAATGTTCTGAGGCTAACAGAGAAACGTTTGGGTTCAATTGGCTCCAAAACATGTTTTTCAACGTTTGAATTAATAATATATGCCTATTTATCTCCTACTTTAAGTAATGGAGATTAGTTTAACTTTTATTTAGATTTATTTCTTTAAACTTCTGATAGTACATCATCGTTCAGTGTATTAGGCTAGTCTAAAACATTTGACTCTTTCTTTTTGCCGGCAGATAAGGCTTTGAGTCCAAGACCAATCGTTTGGATGTTCTTAAGTCCATGATGTTCAGTCATCTTGCTGGAACGTTTTCTTAATATTGCAAGTAATGAAAGTTAGTTTACCTTTTGTTTATTACTTTAAACGTGTATTGTTGTGTAGTGTATTAGGCCAGACTCAAACATTACGCACGTGTTTTTCAGCGGCCATGTTTTGAGTTTACAACCAAGCATTTGATTGCCGTGGATCTAAAACATTGTGTTTTTTTCTGTCTCTGCATTAATTATATATGCTCACTTATCCTTTTCATAACTATTAAATGTTAGTGTAGCTATTGTTTAATACTTAAAACATCAGATAATACAACATTGTACAGTGTGTGAGACTAGTCTCAAACATTTCACATTTGTTTAAATCGATAGATAATGTTTTGAGAACAAGACCGAACTTTTGAATGCTCTTGGACCCATAACATTGTTTTACCATGTTAGAAATATTTCTTGATGCTCACTAGTCCCTTTTGTAAGTAATAGAAGTTGAGATAGGTCTTTTTCAACACTTTAAACATTAGATAACACAACATCGTACGGTGTGTGAGACTAGTCTTAAACATTTGACATTTGTTTAAACCGGTAGATAATGTTTCGAGTCCAAGACCAAATTTTTGAATGCTCTTGGGTCCATAACATTGTTTTACAAAGCCTGAAATATTTCTTGATGCTCACTTGTCCCTTTTGTAAGTAACAGAAGTAAGGACAGCTCTTCTTTAATACTTGAAAACTCACATAATACAACATCGTACAGTGTGTGAGACTAGTCTCAAACACTTGACATTTGTTTAAACTGATAAATTATGTTGTGAGGCCAAGACCGAACTTTTGAATGCTCTTGGAAGCATAACATTGTTTTACAAAGGCTGAAATGTTTTTAGTCCTTAGTTTCCCCTTTTGTAAGTAATAGAAGCTAGGCTATTTCTTCTTTCATACTCTAAACATCAGATAATACGGCATCATATAGTGTCTAAGACTAGTGTCAAACATTTGCCACTTGTTTCTTTTTCACTTGTAATGAATGTTTAGAGTTCCACACCAAATGTTTGGGTTTTCTTGAGCTCATGTACTTGTTATACTCTGTCTAAATGAGCATTTATTTTGACTTACCTCTTTCTTTCAGTAATGCAAGTTAGATTACCCCTTGTTTATTAGTTTAAGCATCAAATAAATTTTCGTATTATACTTTATTAGACTAGTCTCAACCATATTCCCCTTGTTGCTTTTATCGACCTGTTGCCCTTATAGCCGCGAAACATTTTACAGCAACTGAAAATGTTTATAAAATTGTAATGAAATTTCAACTTACTTGAAATGAATCCTTTTTCTAGGTTAACTTTACTGTAGCTAACAAAAGTTGATTTAGTCCTCGAATATTAGACATTTATTGAAATTTGGAAGGTCTATAAATTTGACACTACCAATGCATCAAGGTATCCTTTCCAAGTTTTCAGAATAGATTAATACCATAGTATAGGAAATAAATGAACAAATATGGTTTAATTGATTAGAGTGTCCAAAATCATGCAATTCTACATATTTCTCCAAAGATGTTGAGTTAAAAGACAGAAGTTATGGAACGACTGATAAGTCTACCGAGTGTAATTAGCTATAGGTTCTGTTTTACAACCATCAATTGCTGATGATCAACTGTGAATTCGTTCCCACTTTCAACTCTATCAAGTTAACATGGATAAGGATTTAGGGGTTTTTGTGAAGCAAAAATGCTTTAGACGCCATGTATAGTAGGTATTCGATGCCCAAAATAGTAGAATCTACCTTCGTTCCTTGACAACGTAGCAAGGACGATGCAAATGAGTGCATATATGCATAAGAAGAGTTTCAGTTGACTCTAATCCATTTGACGATATTAATCAACAAATCATTTTATATATTTTAAGTGTTTTCATCTTTAAAGACATTGAACTGCAGGAAATAGTAAGTGAATATATAGAGATTTTGGGAAACTCTACGTATGACAGAATGTGTACTCCAGAAGCCCCACATGAAAAGAACGAAGTTAACAAACTACATTTTATGTAAACTAGATCATCCAAACCCTATTTTAGCAGGGCAACTGTGAATTCGTTCCCACTTTTAACTTTATCAAGTAAACATAGATAAGGATTAAGTGGTTTTTGTGGAGCAAAAATGCTTTTGAGGCCATGTGTAGTAGTTATTCGATGCTAAAAATGGTAGAATCTACCTTCATTCATTGACAACGTAGCAAGTACGATGCAAATGAATGCAAATATGCATAAGAAGAATTTCAGTTGACTCTAATCTATTCGACGATATTAATCAACAAATTATTTTATATAATTTAAGTGTTTTTATCTTTAAAGACATTAAAACGCAGGAAATAGCAAGTGAAATGGAGGTCTTGGAAAACTCTACGTATGACAGAATGTGTACTCCATAAGCCCCAAATGAAAGGAACGAGGTTAATCATCTACATTTCATGTAAGCTAGATCATCCTAACCCTATTTTAGCAGGGCATTTAAACACTTTTATTTGTAAATGCAGTAAATCTACCGTATTTCCGGGAAGTTTAAGAATATCTTGAGTGATACCTATCTATATTGTGCTTTCAACATCACGACGATGAAATTGGCAATCTATAGAATCCTCAACACACACCTAAGGCACCTTTATGCACCTTCCATGTCAATAAAAATCATGCAGCGATAAAAATTAAGAACATAGCTAAATATATGTCATTACAGGAAGATAAAACAGCTCCAGCAACTTTGGATAATCTCATAACAAAATGTTGATTAATGATTTTAAGAGGTATGCAATAGCACAGTTATTTTTGCACAGGAGATCATAGAGACTATTTCTCAAAGGACAACTGTAAGTAGCTAGTTCTCTCTACGTTCTCTACTAAAAACCCAATTTTAATTTTACTCTAACTGTGTGTATGCTTTTTGGAGGTATTCCTGCATTGTACGAATGGATAAAGTCTGCTAAAAGCAGGAAAATGACCATTTTGATTACAATTTCAAGCCACTAAAGGGAGTCATTTCCGACAGAAGATGGGAAATCTTTAATTGAAAGTGTGACTGAGGTATGAATGACTGAGGTATGAAAATCATCAATCTTAACGCATATTAACGCATATTTCTATAGAAAAGCATACAGGAAGGGTATGATCAAAGTTGCAGATTTAGAATCAAGTACATAATGGTGTATGAATAGTTATTCACTTCAGGCTTAAACTTATTTTTTTCTGATCGCGAAGTGTAGAGGGAAAGAGGGGCGCGATTGTAAACAGAAAGCAAAAAATTCTAGAAAGAGTTTGTATAAATTCCGTATATTTTTTATCTCAGGCGGTATTTTTTCTGATCACCAACTATTCCATTCAATGATCCTTCTAAGTACTTTAATGTCGCCAAGAATGAAGAGCATTTTTTCTCACATTCGGCATCTTCACGTACTCACTTGATTGATGATTATTACTCTGAGAAAATGTGATCACGATTTTTGGCGGTGAACCCAGGAAATTCTAAAGATGTTCTAAAAGGTCATTACGATTTTCTCTCTTATATTCAGCATCTTTCACGTAGTAAACTATAACAAGTGTTACTTAATGATGCCTTGAGTAAGCACGCCATCAAAAGCCTCACCTCAATAGGTTGATAATAGGGGAAGCCCGACTTTTGTCAAATAAGCAAGTGTATTTTATAATTCACAAAATGAGTACCTGAGAATGAATGTTAGGGTAAAATGAATTATAAAGTTTATGATGAGACGAACTGTTATTGCTTCTGTATCGATAAATATAATTTATATGGCATCTAATGAAACGTAAAATAAAGTTATGCATTGATATTTAGAAGGAATGAATCAACAGCCAATTTATATCATATCTACGCTTTTTCTTAATTATTCCCCTTTAATAGTTACTCTTTATTTTTACTAATAATGATAAGGTTTTTATATTGCAATATGAAGAAGAGGCTGGACTTAGCATAATATGGTCTAGGGTAAAGTTGGGTATACATTAGTTGAAGCTAATTTTTAAATGTTAGTGTTTAAAGCTTTGAACTACGAAGCATTATAACAACAATTCATTGCAATAGATTTAAAGAATGACAAAAGTATTGTAAAATACAAATAAAACGATTTAAGTAATCTAATGATCATTCTACTTATGAAGTAAGCGAAAGAATGTGGGAAAACAGGATCCGACTTTTGCCGAAGTATGTTGATGGAGGAAACAAATTCTGGCTATATGAGGTAATAAGAGGTACTTTAGGTGTTAAAAAGGTTCATGCAGTCTTACCTTCCGTCCGTCTTGCTGTCTCTTCACTGGTTTGCTCCTGACCTTTGTTGTTTAAGTTGATGATGTCTTTGATGAAGAACGATGTTAGAGGTTTGCGTTGCCCACTGCCACCAGCCATTACAGCTATACTGATCTGTAATAATCACCAATTAATCCCTAAGTCTTTAAATAAAAATACTTTCTTCTAAATTAGAGTTTCCATTGGTAATACTTGCATTACGTCTGGCAAAGACGTGCGGAAAAGTCCTTCTTAAACTCGGACAGAATGGCTTTAATTCCTGTAATATACTACTTGACAAGGTACAAATATTATCCTCCTGTCATATATACTATATAATTTAAACTCTTTACCTTTCCCAACTCCTCCAAAGTCCGGATAAATTACAATTTGTGTTGGTAACACGACAATGAGGCCAAGAACACTGTGTTAAACCTTGGAACCTATTGCTAAGAAGTCTGGGCCAAGATTCTCGCTTTTTTAATCATGTGTGAGGGTGTTATTGGTTTCAACAAGCAGACAGATGACTTCAAAGAGAAAGCCGGCTTCAATCTCTTATTAACAACCATTTAAGGAACTATTATTCATGCCATATTTTAACAGGGTGCGGAAATTCAATACGAGCGCACACAATTCCGCTCTCCTTTATTTGGGTGGAGAGAGTTGCTACTGAGATTCAGGTCGTGAAATGCTTCAAAGTTGACAAGGCCATTTTTCTTGTGGATGAGACAGCACAGTCAGAGGTCAATAAATTGTGTTGGTAAACACCAGCGTATAGAACGTGATTAGTATTAAATCTATGGGCGAGAATAGTCACTATGCAACATGCTTGCAGTCAGGGACCAACATTTATCAGCCACTTGATGGCGCCAAGTGCCTCGTTTTGTGATGCGGCTAAATCGAGTCCAGAAACACGTTCGCCACAACTAGTCACACTGATTTGACCTTGGGAACGAAGAAGGGATTTAGCCGTCATTGACGATGATAAATGGGATAAGAAATAGATGTAAAGTTGAATAGGATTTAGTTAAAACTCTCTCCCCGTTCCCTGCAGTTTACTAATCGGTTTTTAATTGCTTCATTGTTAGGTTGCTGGGTATCAACCCAAATTATAAAGGATTTCCGTTCAAGCTCACCCATTAATGGCTTCTGACTAGAGCGTGTGAGTTTTATCTGTCTAATTGACATCACTTCATCAAATTTCTTCATAAAACCAGGAATATGAAATACTGGGATTGAAAGTTAGTGCTTTGACTTCACAGGCTCTTAACGCCTTTGCATTAACTAAGGACCCATTGGATAGCCCTTGACTCATTTTCTTGATCAATCAAAGGAACCGATTTGTCTTCAACAAAAGTGGCAAGAACTCTACCATAGAGTCCGGAGTTGAATCGATGCTGCATATGCACTAAAACTTTAATTAAACAATACTTTTCTTCTTTTCCATTGTTTTCAGCTTTACCCATTTCTATACGAGGTTGCTGCTTCTAGTCAGCCTTCTCCATCTTCGTCTATCCTGTGTATACCGTGCACGTAGGCCCTTTTCCTTCAGGTCATTTGCTATACTATCTTTCCACTTAAACTTTGGCCTTCCCTTTCTTCTTTTTTCTTCTACTTTTTCTCCTCTTCCATGTTCATCGCCCTTTTACATACATAGTTATCTTGTCTTCTCATTAAAATATACTAAATAGCATTAAATAACAAAACGAATGGGTAAATCTTGACTACTTTTCTCCTTCAAGTAATGGAACTGATATGTCTTCAAAACAATTTGTAAGTGTTGTCTTTCGTAGGGCATATAGTTCATCATTTGTGTCGGTACTTGATGCACGTGCACTACAACGTACGATTTTCATTCCAACTAGGCATAAACTGTCAAACTGATAGGTAACCTTGATCACGAAAAGTAACGGACCTATCTTCAAAAAGGTATCAAGAGTGTCTTCCATGGGGCGTATAGATCATCGTTTAAATAGATAATTGAGCGGACAGCTCATTCTTACCAAGGAGCTTTGTGTGCGGAATCTCTTCGCTTGATCTACATCGGTATTTGCTGCACATGTATTAAAATGTTATTTTTCACTTTCTATCTATTTCTCTTAAATACTTCCAAATCCTCTCTTAAATACAAATATATTTACCTGTTTTGTTGGGTGATGGGGATTAAATGTCCTCACCCTTCAAGAGAAGTCACTCTGAGAGACTCCAATCCCTTTTGCGTGATTTGGATGCGATGTTCAGCTATAGAGATTTGAGGACGAGTGGCGTCTTGCAGAAAACGTTCATCTGCTAAGATTGGGCGTTTGATTGCAGTCTTTAATGCGCTGGGAAAGTGTGACGTCATAATTTTATCAAAGTCATCATTTTC
>PUGI020000076.1:0-13564 GCA_008930755.2 Alatina alata | reverse complement strand
GGGGGGGGGGGGGGGGGGAATTTAAACCATGCAACACATGCATTCACTGTCCTCATTTGTTTGTATCACTAAAAATTACTTACAGTCACTTAACTTTGTTTAATATCGGTCCCATTTAACGCTTACTTTTCTTGTTCTAATGACTTTATGTATTTTAACAATAACTTCATCTGCCATAGAGTCCATGCCATTTAGCTATCGTTCAAAAGATATATTATGCATTCTCCGTCATTGAATTATACACACAACTATACTTATACGCATCTAAATTTGTTCAGCATCTAATGTAATTGCAAGACGACGTATATCAACGTGATGATTAAAATATACAATTTGAGAATAACTTTTAGTCGTGGTCCAAACATTTTGCCGTATCATTCTATCTGAGTGGAGGGCTTAATAAATTGCATTATTTGTGTTGTCTGTACCATGTTCAGTCAGAGTCAACACTTCCACGAACTGCCACTTCACGTTGTTCAGTATCTTGCAAGCACAACCCAAACATTCTTCATTACTGTAACATGTTCATTACATTATTCATGACTGTAATGTACATTTTACTAATAACTTTGATTTGTCATAGTGGTCGAAGCATCCATTTATCGCTCAAAATATGTTAAATGGATCGATTTAAATCGTGCAAACCCCACATTGAATGTCCTTCATTGCTGCTTGCTTCGGTGCCTTAATCAACTCACACCAAACCTCGTTCAGAATCTTCCAAACAAAACTGTGAACATTCATCAAATGAACGACTGTATGGTGTATTTCGACAATAACTTTTGTTTCGTACGGTGTATAAGGTATCCAGATATACCACAAAATGGTTCTATGTGGAGAGCTTTAAACTGTACAATACCTGCTTTGACTGACGTTTTTACTACTGGCACCTAACTTTATAATATCTTCGAGATGCAGTGATAATTTTCAACGCTTAATGACTATATAATCCATTTCGACAAAAATAATAGTTTGCAATAATGTCCAAACCATTGTCTACCGCTAACACCATTTCTAAATAGAGGCTTGGAATAATGACATTGACTGTCCTTGATTAGTGCATACAATGAAAGAATATTGTTACTACAAAAACCCTGACTTTGTTCAGAGTTTTCGAAATGAAACACAGAATTTCAACAACGCAATGACTACAATAAGCATTTCATCAAAACCACTCCTTTGCTATTATGCCCCAGGTATTTGTCCATCACTTACAACATTTCAAAATTGAAGATTTTCAATTGTGGAATACCCAAATTCACAGACCTTGAAAAATAAAGGAGAAAAGCACAATTTATCAAGACTTGAAAGATTAATTGTCAATCTGGGTGGTTTTAGTATATATCATGTATACGTCCTTATCCTGATACTTGGCAAGTAGAATAATTGTAATTGTAATCCTTATTCTCAGACTTTTAATATATGTCCTCATGAAACAATGTTAAAGATGAAGTTTCATCGTTTACGAAGCAATGTTTCTTTTCTGTTTTTTCGCAAGATAATGTTGATTTCGTACAAGATAATAGCTTCAACATTTTATTGGTCTTGTCTACCTATTGCAATAATACTGCAACGCTTTGATAACTAGGTGCTTCTATTTTCAGTTTCCTCGCATTTTATAATTTGTATTAAAATATATTAAATAAAACAAGGGAATGCATAGTATCCGGATGTAGCAACATATGTTTTTAAGAAGTATCCAGTAACTACAACTTAAATATTTTTTATATTTTTGATGACTTCTATAATGTTTTATTATTGTTCTTTAGGTATGGAAGTAAAAAACATATTTTTAGACTAAATTATTAATTCGTATTACATTCTATGTTAAGTTAACGTAATGTATGTTTTTCAGGGGCAATTTTGTATATTTTCTGCTTTTTGTCGGAACTTTGGTACAGAAGGTAAAAATATATATATGAAATAAACATTTTAACAATTTTGTGTTCTTATTGTTTACCGTGAATAATCCTTTTCTTTTATAGGTAAAGTTTTTGTTTTTCCTGATTATCATAAAGAACGAATAATAGTATTGTAGTCACCTATTTGTGTATATAGTTTTTCTATTAAATTTTATGGTGCTCTGGACTCTATGGTGTAAAATGATTCCTTTATGAAATAGCAGTTCGGGGATAATGAAAAGGTGGAACTAACAATCGTAATGTTATGGCCTATTAACACGTGAATGTGGCAGTAAAATAGCTTGGAAAGTCTAAATTTTGAACTCTGCAGTACACAAAAGGTTGCCGGTGTACATCATAGTGACACGGATTTTGACATTTATACCGGTTTTCAATCAAGCGCAAAATGGCAAAATACTGTAAACGTTACATGTTATCCGTATAACAATTGGTTGATTGGATACATATTGTTCAAGAACAACTCACTTTTCTTTAATCAAATTGTTTTGTAACTCTTTACAGTATATACTCCAAAAGTATATATCCTTGGAAATGTATACTCATGAAAATGCAATTTTGCAGTAAGCAGACAGAGCGATAGTTGCTGGATTATTTTACATTGGACGCGTTCTCATCTCTTAGGATGAGGTCTGAACTATGTCTCTCTGTCATCTGGGAAGCAACTGAACTCAAGAGGCACAAAGATTCAGGTTACGACTTATTAATCAAGAACACTATCTAAATAATGTGAAAAAAGGAAGTCATAAGACGTGTTAAAATTGAAATTGAAGGAATTGCATCAAATACAAGCCGAATCTAACACTGCATACTTGACCAATGAATAGGTCTTGCCATGACTTTCTTTTTACATTTTAAACCAGTCATGTAAATATTGTAATTATCTTCGTTGCTGCTTGCCGACTCTAGTAATAAAGTAATTTTTCTAGTATTGTAAATCATCGTCTTTACAATGCCAAAAATTACATTAAAAAATTAAAATTTAATTTTAAGGACGATACTAAAGTTAAGCCAAATCTAGCATTGCGTACTTGGTCCCTGAGATTCTCTTTCGGCATCCTTTGGCAATTTGTATTGGCATTCAACCTTTTGTTTCATTTGTTACCTCCGCCTAGGAGGTAATGTTATCAATTTAATCCTGTACTGAGCTATTTTTCTACTTGCTGACATTTTATATGCTCCTTTTCCTAGTATCATTTAGGTTTGGTAGATGCTCAGGTTAAATTATGCAGTGGTGCAAGTTTATTGATTGTATTGTCTTACTCGTCTCTATTTTACTCTTTCTTTTATTGTTTTGTGAGGCTAGCCTTTTTAAAGTTCCTTATCGAGACTGGTCAATTTCTAGCTATATTCATCTTCCTCTGTCAGCTGCATATTTTCCATGTCCTTTATAAAATGGTCAAGCCAACTAATTGTAGGCTTTTTCAATCACTTATACAATGTAATCCTCAAAATTTTTCTTTGATCATTTTTATCTTAGGAGGAACTTTACCATCTGGATGGTCCCAAATAGTTCAACCAGATCGATTCACTATGGTCGACTCTGGCACCACTGAAATTGTTTGGGCGCTGCATGAATCCGGTATTCCATATGTCCTTGAGTCATATTACTTCACCCCCATTCAAGGAAACGAAAGATTCTCTTATGTTACAGCAGGAGAGAGTGGAGTCTGGGGAATCGCTAGCGACGGACGTTTATTTTATAGAGTAGGTGTGGCTCCTTTGGTCGTTGATGGGGTCTACTGGGAAAATGTTTTGGATAGTCCAAGACTCAGAAGTATAGATTCTGGGCCAAAT
Organism: Alatina alata; assembly: GCA_008930755.2. Taxonomy (NCBI): domain Eukaryota; kingdom Metazoa; phylum Cnidaria; class Cubozoa; order Carybdeida; family Alatinidae; genus Alatina; species Alatina alata. The sequence goes on along the minus strand of PUGI020000076.1, from coordinate 9,848 downwards.
AACGTGGTCGTTGCTGTCGATTCAAATAACTTTCTTTATCAACGTGACGGCATCACTCCCAACAGACCACAGGGAACACGATGGATCATGCTTGACCGCAATGTAAAGAGGGCATCTGTTGGCAGCTACGGTTACTGGATTGTAGACAAGGATAACAGGCCATACTTTGCTCCACACTTCAAGCCTGGAGGTCCTCAAACTTTAAGGAAGATTCCTCTAGACGAGAGAGTTTTGGACATTCAGGCTGGATTTGACGGATCAGTCTGGGCTATCGGGTTACAAAACAACGTCCTTCGACGAGAAGGAATAAACGCCTTAAGACCGTCTGGTACACACTGGAAAACCATCAATGACTTGAAACTGATTAAAGTGTCTTCAGGTCTCAGTGGAGTCTTTGGGATTACTCCTGAACTACGGATTGTTACGTCAAAAGGTATGTAAAATTTGCCACATGAAGTGTTTGTAAGCGCACCAGTACCCAAAAGGAATAGGTATTCGATGTACCAATATGTTCAACGGCGTAGAAGTTGTGATTTAATCTTCAGGCAAAAACGGTTAAAGTAATTGTCTAGGTAACAACAGTAGCCTCCTGCACATGCAAACGGATCCATTTGTATCATATGCCAAACGGAACGCGAATAGCCTGTACGTTCAAACGGGTGCCTCTGGATCACATCCATTTGCACATGATTTCCGTGCTGGTGTTCTCTTCTGAATAAAAGCGTACCCATTTGACTCCCATTCATTTGCCCCTCATCCATTTGACTCCCGTGTGTTAGTGCGGATTCGACTTAGTTGAGCAAGTACCGAGTGCGAGGAAATATTTCCGTTGGGCTTGGACATTGTTTTATATGAATGTGATCAGTTCCTCTTGCTCACCAAAATGGACCATGTTTTACTCTGATCATGTTTCCTGTCGTTTCCTCGCACGTTTTGCATGGGTTGTTGAGTTGAGACAAAGAAAAATATCGCATAAGATCACAACTGAAGGGGAAACCAGTGGAACGTTTTATCGATGACAAAGTTTCAAAAGATTCGTCTTAGTTTGTTTTGAACTGCAATTTATATTTTAAACCCATGTATGTCAAAGCTAGGAAATCTAGGGAAAGCGAAAACTTTAAAATGAACACAGGGTATTCTTGTATAATATTGCATGTATGAGATAAATTTTTTAATGTTACTTTAAAAACGTTTAAATTTTTCTATTTAAAAACATTATCTTTTGTATATGGGATATAAATTAAGTTATCATGACATAAAATCATGACACCCGGACAAGCGAGCAGGATTTAGCGTGCAAGCGTGCTAGTGAGCAAGCATGCGAAATATCAAAGCGACCAAGCTTACAGACGAGCAAGCAATCAAGCTTACCAATGGGTAAACGGGAAATTGAATAAGTGTAAAAGCGAGAAAATTTTCATAGACGCAATGACGCAATTGCGTAGGCGAGCTAGTGTCCCAGCGTGGAAGCGTGCTAGTAAGCAAGCGTGCTGGTAAGCAAGCGTCCAAGATACCATTTTTACAGGCAAGCAAGCAATCAAGCTTGCAAATTGGCAAACGGGAAGGTGAACAGGTCTGAAGGCGAGCAAATGTTCATAGATACAAAGATATAAGTGTGTAGGAATCAAATTTCAAGCAGACAAATTTTAAGTACAAGCGACAGAACTGCAAGCGGCCAAGTGTGCCAGCAGGCATTAGACCTTTGACTTATGGCCATCTTGTTTTATCATCTATGAAAACAATATTTTGTTTTTTAGATCTTAATTGTGGTGGTATACTACGAAGCCGACGAGGGTCTTTCAGATCTCCAAATTACCCATTTTCACATCCATCTCGCTCTACATGTCTTTGGATTATTCATGTCCCGGAAGCCAAGCAGATAGAGGTGACCTTCAGACAATTTAAACTTGAAAGTTCCGAAGGCTGCAACAAAGACTACCTTTTAACTTTGAAAGATGGACAATTTCCTTCCAAATACGACATGGAAAAGAATTGTGGTTCTGAAATAGAAACTAAAAGATTTATCGGTCCGAAAGCATGGATCGAATTTGTTAGTGACACGGACGGAAATTATCAGGGATTTGAAGCAGAATATGTTGCACTAACAGAACAACCAACAGCAAGTAAGTCATTCCGTTGGCCTTTCACCATATTTTTACGGTTTGTGCTTTTGGGTAGGTAAATATCGTACTTTTTGTATCATTGTGATGGTTGATCTATACGTCAGTTTTAGATGGTTTGGCTTAGCAATTTCTACTTCTTGTTTTTGTTGTGTTATAAGCTTCACTAGCTACTTAACCCTTCGGTACCTTCCCTTTAAACACGTTAAAACTTGTATATGGACTTGAAATAATAGGTTGTAACATGAAATGTGTATAAGGTGAAAGCTAAAACATATTAAAGTTCTACTTAAGCAATTTCAAACATGTTGGCTCATAGCATGTAGCAATGGTGATAAATATTGATAGGTCAGCCTCACTATAACATTTGGCAGAAAATATAATACTGGTTATTAAGTACCAATCGTATGCATAGTCGATTCAATAAGTGAAGCTACTGGTGACGTACCCGTTTGGCGAATCTGGGTTTAATAGAAGAGAACTCCTTACCAGAAGAAGTGTAGTTGTCATAAGTGTTCCTAATAACTGTTTTTATATCTGCCTGATAAGTACTTGAGATGTGTACATTTGATGCGTACTACAATTTCGATATCCCAACTGAGTTTTAGTACACCATGTGGAATTGTTGCGTATCATCAATTTGTTATCCGCAGGCTGTCAACGGCCAGTAGCACCGGGTTTCAGATTCGCCGTTCTCCATAAGGAAAGCCAGTGTTTTAAGTGATTACTGAGCATCGTGTTTTGCATCAAACATTACGTACGTGAAATCAGCAGTAAATATTATTGGTACATTCATGTCTATTGATACGAACGATGTACAAGGCATTTTAAGCTAACATCATACGCTACACAAGAATACCAGCAATATACCAGCTTAATGTTATGTTGTTATACTCTAAACAAGATCCATCAAGACATAAATAACTTACAGGGAATTTCAAGCTTATATTTCATTTATCTGGGTGCTCTTTTCTTGATTTCAATGTATATTTTACAGTGAATATGTTATGATAAGAAGCATAAAACACATCTGAATGGAATGCCATCTACTGCTGCCCTTGCCACCTTTTAATTGTTTCCAATTTAATACTTACTTCATTTCTAATCAAACTTGTTTTGACTTCATTCATTTAGAGCCAAAAACGACGGAAAAGGTCATCACGACCAAGCCCACAATTTTTCAAGGTTTGTTTATACCTGTAGTATTATTTATCGACATCTTCAACTTGGTGTTGTTTTGTATGTTCATAGAGCTTGTCTATAATGATTTCTACCGTAAAATTCTCACGATAAACTTTGAGCTCGTAATAGTTGGTAATTAGTTTTAAGAAGGGCTTGTATTCACGAGGTTTATATTTAGCGATAATCTTGTCTCAGTATGTACCATTACAACTATGCCGAAACTGAAATGCGTACAAATATGAATAAAAGATTTAACTCCTTTTTAGTATCGGTCTATTTAGTGTGACCGCGGGGTTTTCTTTTTATTCCCCGATTTGTTTTCATAACATTAATATGGGCTTGATAAGCTCCGAGCTTATGTACTATAGCCTATATTCCAAGAGATTTATCGTATGTTCTCTATTAAGTGTCATTTTTCTGACTTTTGAGAAACGGAAACTAAGTAATTAATTTCCTGGTGTGCACGAATAAAGCAAATTAGATAATATTAGCGATGAGTGGTAAACGTAAAAGTTTTCGATTGTTGAGAATTGCATGGAGCATAGTGCAACTGCAGAGTGAAAAGGAAGAGTGGAAATTCAACGAATCATTAGAGCTGTCATTTGCTAGTAATAGAGGGTGCGATGTAAGTGGAAGGGAGAGGTGCAGAGTAGTCTCTTATGACGAATTTGTAACACAGAAATGAATCATCATAATAGTGGTGCAATGATGTTACATCAAGCCAGAGAAGTTGGAGAAGAAGTCTGACTAGTATATTACTTTAAAAAGCAAGAGGAAATGTCATTTAATCATTTGTGTACTAAAGCGAAAATAAAGGGTGAAAGGTTTGACTCGGATTTGAAGTAGATGGAGTATTGTAAAAGATTCAGTTAAAAAGAATTGAGTGCGTGGAATAACTAGACTAAGGGAAGGCGGTAAATAGTATGCACAATGTTAAGCATACAAGAGCAGGGCAAAGTTGAGTCTTTGATTATTCTGGATAGCTCACTATGAGAGGTCAGAATTCAATACTGGTGGAACCACATTCATAACTTCAGTCTCGTTTGGTATAACCTCTTGGTCAGGTGGGTGTCTTGCGTTTATTTAATCATTTCGTTTCAAGCACTATTCTTCATCAATATACCAAAGCTAATATAATGTTGGAATGCTGGATAACTATTTTGTATTGATGTATACGACCAATTTACAATTTTAAAAAATTTAAAAGAAGAAGAGTTAAATTTTTTCACAAGTATAATAACGTTGCAGGGAACAAAAACAGGTACAATTATATGTTGGTATAAATGCAAGAATAGTTCTAGAATTGTTTTTATCTTATATAGGATAAGCAACATTGTTCTGCAAATTTGAAATGGCCAAATATAAAGATGGACATATCCTACTATCATTTCGTCAATATCTATTAATTTCACCATTTTCCTTCACTGGTTTGAGATAAACCAATCATTTCTCGGTTTCTGCATGCTACTTTTCCGTTATAATCACATTATCACATTGCGAGATCAATCTGAAATGAGATCTGAGCCGACAAGTTTTAGTGTGCGATAATGGTTGTAATTTGGAAGGCACATGTGAAAGTAGCAACAGCAGCAGTAAAAGTGATATGTGGTATGATGAATGTGATAGAAAGATGAGAGAGTTAAGTTGAAGCTGGTTGGAAAATGTGGTGTCTGGGGGAATTTAAAGGCAATAACAATTAGTATAGAAATCGAGGTACATTATAGCAGATGGAGAGGAAACTGAGGCGAAAATTTGATGAACCTATAAACAAGGACGTAGAAAAGAAAGAGGCCACGAAAGTGACACTGGGTAGAAGAGAATGACCAAAGCCGCCAAACCTGCTATAAAGCTGTTGTACGGAAGAAGAAGATCAAGAAGAAGAAGACTACGGAAATATGTTCTTTGGACCTTCTGGCCGTCTGACAAACCTTTGAAGCAGATTGAATGTTGTGCTTTCATTTACTTTTCAGCTTAGGGGTATGCAATTGATAATGTGTTTGGAAAGTTTGATCAGAATGAAGTACTACAATTGAGAATGTTAGCATAAAATCCCATGGGCCAGTGTAGAAGTGGACTTAGACTCTGCACCCAAACATTTTGGAATCGAGTTATGATGTAACCGTATGAAGGATTGAGCAAAATCAGAATTCAAATCTGTATGAAATGTATGTATCTGTTAAATGTACCTAACGACTGAGATAAAAACGAAACTGCAGTAGCAGATATCATTGTTTTTCTCTCCGTTAATTCTAATAACTACTAAATGTATATTAAATTTTTTGTAAGAGATATCATTTATAATTTGTATCTGTTTCAAAAGGAGAAATTATCAATAATACGGGATGGGGAGTTGTCAGATACCGTAAAAAGTAATAATATATTCAGAGTTATAGTAGTTGACGCTTAACAATGAAGTGGAGAAAGTAAGAGAAATTTCAGATGTGTGCCGATCAAGAAAACGTTGAGATGTATCAGTTGGTAGAGAAGAAATAATTTATAGCAAAGGGAAATTGCAACTGCGGTATTAATCCAGAATATATGCAGAGCTACATCCGTTTTTAGAAGAGAAATAAGTAACAAGTGAAATGAAGACAAATGTCAGTTGAAGTATCAATGAAGAAAATATCGAGTTACATTAGTTGGGAGAGGAAGGAAAGTTGATGATGAACCTAGTGAAATTTCAGTCATGTTATCGGTGAGAAACATGTACAAAGCTCTCTGCCACCAGACAAGGAACAGTTGACAACAGAGCAGAGGAAATGACAGTTCCAATACCAGCGAAGAAAACATCTTGAGTTACATCAGTTTGGAGTGGAGGGATATTTAGTTATGAAATTCTTACGTATTTATGAGAATATGAACAGAGTTTATATCAGTCGCAAGAGAAGTAACAACAAACGATAAAGTGGAGGGGAATCTGAGATACTATGTCAACCAAGAATTAATGTAGATTTATATGAATTGGTGGAAGAGAAACAGGTAAAGGAAATTTGAGGGAAATTTGAGCAATAGATCAAAGGCGAATAATTGTAATGCTATATCAGTTGAGAGGCTAGAAAGCACGTTATGATAAAACAGGGGAGGATACCAGTTGATAAAGATTAATGGTGTAAGAAGAGTTGGCTTGTACGAATACTAACACACTGATGCTAAAAGTATTAACTGCAGACAAAATGTTGTGAAGTTACATGCAATGAGCACAGCACAGATTGTACATACAGACAGAGGATGCTATCTTTCATTTACAACTCGGAAGGATGGTTAAATTTGCGTATTATCCAAGGAAAGATATTCTTGAAATTGATACTTAGAAAATAAAATCAAGTAGTTAACATTCTCTGTTCTTTGATATTGGTAATTTCAGCATGTGGAGGGCGCATTACTGGGCGTGAAGGTCAGGTGGCACACCCAAACTACCCTAAGAACTACCAAAGTTTCATGGACTGCAGTTACGTAATCACGGCTAGAAAGGGAGAGCAGATTGTGGTACAATTTGTGCAAATGGCATTGCAGATTGACGAGCAATGTTCGAAGGATTTCATAGAAATTCGCGATGGTGCAACAAGGGATGACATTATCCTATCCAAATTGTGTGGTGAAAGCCCACCTAGGGAAATCAAATCTACTGGAGAAAGCATTCATGTCAAATTTCGTTCAGATCCAGAAATTAATGATAAGGGATTTTTATTTAAATGGAGGGCTGTACGAAAGGGTCCAGAAATAATCACAGATCAGCCTCCAGCAACAACAGAGTCACTTCAGGGTAAGTATCTTCTCGTTACTTTCTCACTGAAAATTTGTACAAAATTTTACGCATTTTTGTAATGATAACTGTTTCTAATTAGGTATTAGGCCCGCGGGTGAGTAAAATGCCCATAATATAACTTCCCGCGATATCACCAGTAGGTGTTATCTTAATTTTTAAAATATTTTGTTGACTTTCAAATCTATTTTTTCATAATACACAAACTTTTTTATAAGATTACTTTGGGTTTTTTTCTACGTTATAAAGCTTTTGTTGATCATGATCAAAGGTTAAGTTTTCATAAAGGTGATAATCCTCTGAGAAAAATATATTCAATTATTCTAAAGGCTGTGTCGGTTCAATTCAACACAATAAGCAATTTGAACAAAAGAGATCAGTTTTAAGAGGGTCTTTCACACTTAAATAAAACTAGTTTTGATTGTGTTCATACTGCTAACTTTAGTATAGATGCAATATGAGGTTAAACTGTCGTCATAACTTAATAAAAAAATAATTATAGATTTGTCTGATACAGTAATTCACATCCTAGTGGTTGTAATTTGTTTCAACAGCATACTTGGTTGTGATACCATAGGATATGGGCAAAACCAGCCCTCCCTTGGCCTTATTGTACTCTTTAAATGGGTAAAGTTCAGCTTTTTATAAGTTATTTACAAAACTGTGAACAAATTGACCACTTACAGGACTATTTGTAAATTTGTGGAGGTAGAATTGTAGAGTGATTAAAACAGCCGACCCAAGACCTGAAGGCTGTGCTGTCCAATGATTCTCTGCCCAGTTGTAATATTTTGGGGCACAAGACTCACTGCACTGTACTTCATCGTGCCAACATACATGGGACGTGACTATGGTAGAAAAGTGATATGTTTTACTAGAAATGCTGAATTATGGCTGTTATGAATCCGAAAACCATTTTTAACAGCAGGTTTATGACACAGAGTAAATGTTTTAAGAACTTTGGTTAAATATACAGTACGTAGACAAGTCGCAAAACATATTACTCCTTGTATCAGTGCCCTCCGGATATAGACGCATGCGTATACGTCTATATACGGACAAATTTCTGTTATTATCATAATATACAAAAAGCCTTTCCAATAAAAAACTAAAAATTTAACCTACAAAATTTTGAAAACTCTGTAAATCAAAATTATCAAAGATAAAAAAGGAAAAGAAAAATTAAAATATGCGCGGCCCATTATCATTCTTAATTTATTCCTTACTTTAAAAACTCCGCATACGCGTCCATACGATTTTATGTGTGGTAATATTGTCAACAAATTTGTCTTATTTTTACAAATAGATTGTTAACACGTGTTTGCATAATGTCGCTTAAATGTTTTGATAATGTCAGATGAACATTTATAAATTAGTAACATGTGTTCGCATAATTAACTAGTTAGATTTTTACGTTATATCTGTTTACTTAACATATTTACTCTTGCTAATATATTGGTTCGAAATGCAGGTATCGATAAATTTTTTAGATGTGTATTTATTAATTGGTTACTTACATGTGAATACGTAATTGATTAGTAAAATGGTATACTCGCTTATCGTACTTACAAATGTATCTACTGACAAATTATTTTGATGTTTACCTAGTACTCATTTAGTTATAAGTGTCTTTACAAATTTGAATACAAAAATTTCTACGCAATATTAACGAACAATGTAATTAGTGATAGATAGTATACAAGTCTGATTAATCCTTGTTTATTTAGATGTGTATTACAAATCAGTCACTTGTAAATGTAATGAATAGAAAATAGGCAAACAGGCTGACTAGTCTTAGGAGAACTGAGCAACATTTGCCCAAAAAATATGTTGGTTTTGGGCGAAATATGATGAGACATAAGTTAACCAAGTGACGTTAAAGAATCGGGTTTAATCAGCGAACTTCGTAAAGAACTGAACTGTTTACATTGTATTTACACAGTTCCTGTGGGATTTAACATGGAAAACGACAGCAAACAAAATTTAAGCATGTGTATGTACAAAATAGTTGAACCGATGCAGATGTGTTCAGGATTTTTCTTAGCAATGTTACACCATTACCGGACATAATAGCTTCGTTTATTCCACATCTCTTTGATGTTTCTTATCTTTAACCAAAGAAAATTTATTTATTCATCTTCTAATCACTGCCCGAAAAATTGTGATTGTCTGAAAAACATTGCTTTGTTTCAATTGAAAAGGATTTAGTTCCCATAGTCTAAGGGGCGTAGCTCACTTTCACGAAATCGGGCGGGGTAATCTATGGGGGGTCTGTAACTACAAAATTTTGAAAATTGGTGCTTTGTGTTCTAATCCAAGCTTAGTTGTGGGCCTCAGATAAATTCCCTAGAAGGGGAAGCAACATAAAGACCAGTTAGACTTTTCAAGGAGAATTAATGGACCATTCGAAATGTCTGGACTCGAAAGGTGTTGGGACATATTGGTTGTTATCCCTCTCGTCCACAAAGTGAGGAAGGCGAGGTCTACTAATCCCACTCAGGATTCACGCTTAGACTATAGTCCCCCGGCTAGTCCCTCTATGGATGGAAGGTTTTTATTATATCATGAGTTCTAAGGGGTTTTGCTAGCTGTTTCCCAGACATTCTTCTTCCATTGTCTGGGTGCTAAATCTGTGGCGTGTCCTATTGTCTGATGCAGATACTGTTGTTGGATAACGCATTTGGAACTTCAATACACGATTTTTTTTTATAAGCAACTTAGGATTTAGGTTAGTACTCAAGTTGCTAAATTTTTATGGCAAAATTAGTACTGAAGTTGCTTAA
>PUGI020000075.1:0-13596 GCA_008930755.2 Alatina alata | reverse complement strand
CCATGGTGAAAATGTCCTAGGGGCCCCAACTACTATTGTTACGCGCCTGGTCGTGACAGCTGACTTGCATTTCTTGCCTGTGAAACACATTCGCCTGGAAAGTTTGTTCATTGAAGTGTAAACCATGCAACCCATCCATTCGTGGTTACTCAGGCTACGTGTTCCTATACAGCCTCTCTGACAATTCAAGTATTATGTTACTTAGGCGCGCAATTTTTTGGCCGCTTAGGAAAGCATACTAATATGAAAAACTGACCACGAAAGTATGTCATTAGCACCTTCAACGGCCGAAAAATTTACACGCTATCACAAAAGCCAACTTATTTCACAAGAAAGTCGAATGAAAAGTATGCGTAGCTTTTTTCTTCGTCCATATGGCAGTGTGCACTTGAACGTGTGTTGAATTTTTCGCGAACTTTTCATGTTTGTCCTCAAGTAACACTAGACATCGATTGAGTGGCCCCATATGAATGGAGAGGTTAACAACTTGTGGTGTGGCTGACACTTGTGAACACATTTAGAGGACTTAACGTATGGCCAATACTTGAGAGACCCCGTGTTAACGTAGCGTAAGTTGTATTGCATTTTGGTGTATATGCATTCTGGTAAAGAGTTTCTCTTTTGCATGCACTAAAATTTGTAAGTGATATACTGATGTGCACTTGTTCCTGATGTTCATGTGTATCATATTTTGTCTTATAAAAGAGCTGTATTGTTCTCTGTTCTTATAACTTATCTAAGCTTTTTTCTATTCATTGCTTGCTGTTGTACCGGGACGTATTCATGGAGAAAATGTAAAAAGTAAGAAACATGACTTCAAAGAAGTACAGTAAACACATCTCGTGCCGAATTTACCTTATCGTACATAATACTTTGATTGGTCCATAATTTGCTTTCCTATGACGTTTTTTAGTTTGCTGTCGAATCGCAAATTAAGTTTCATGGATTTGACCCCAAGAATGCATTGTTATTAGCTTCCCCAAGAGAGGTAAGTAATATGGATATGTACCAGCTGTATCTTGCCAACTTACCAATACTTCTGTGCTTCTGTACCGCTTGCGTGCCGTAGGCACCATTTCTATTTGCCTACGTGCATGGTTGAATAAACTCATTGTGTGCATTTATACACTGTGCCCGCACACCTTGTGCACTTTTGTATGCTATAGACCTATTCATAGTATGAATATGCGCCCAATAAATCTGTTCAACCATTGCACTTGTGCATCCTGCGCATTTATGCACTTTGTGCACGTATACATTGTATACATGTGTGCAACATATCTGCGTTTTTGCATGTATGTATCCCGAGGTACCTTTTCATCCTTGGCACCGTATATATCCAATGCATCTGTGTATGTTGCTGATTCTATACATTTTTTGCTTTTTGTGCACCTATATCTAATTTGCATTTCGACCTATTTCTTTTATGTTATTTAGAATTCTGGTAACTGTGTATTTCATGCCAGATGTTTATATTAAACAATATTTGGTTGAACTGATGTGGGCGGGAAGGCATTTCCTTTTAATCTCAGACGTGGTCCAGTGGTCTTCAAAGCGAACCCTTTGACAAGAAACGAATTCCTGCCACGAATTTAAGCAAGGGGTATCAGGGTATTAAGCTCTAGAGGTTCGAACCCCGAAGAAACGTTTAGCTTGTCATTTATATTATGGTAAATGATGTCTTCATTTTTCGTTAATGGTTGTTTATAAAAATCTGCTAAGTTTTCCTTGGACGTCGACTGCGAGAGGTGGACACGGACAAACAGACGGGTAGAGGGACAAATAGACAGACAGAACGACAGAAAGGCGTTCCTTTGTTGATTAAATGTCGATTTCTTTTGTTACCTAGGGAGAAGATACGCTGAGAACTGAAGATATTTTAGAATACATTGAAAAGGAAGGCAACAGTATAGCTCTTATTATGTTTGGTGGTAGGTTACCTCAACTCTAATATTTTTATTGATTTCTCGGCATTGTATTATGATGTAACATGTATTATACTTAACGCTGTAATTTGCTACTGGGATGACATATGTAACCTTGCCAGTTCCACAATCACAGTTTCTTCTTTGCACAATGATTGCAGGAAAAATTCGGATACTACTGAAGAGAAAAAAACACGGGCCTTGAACTGTGGGCTCCGATAGCCGAGTTGGCAACGTAAGCCACCTGTCCCGAGTTCGAATCTCAGTATGAATAGTGTTCCTTTACCATCTGCAGTGTTACTTTGCAATATTGTTCTAGATACTTTTTTATTACAAATACATTCACCCGCCTTGATAGGCGACAGTAATGCGTTCCCTCCCCTTGGAAAGAAGTTGCTTTTAACTCTACTCTATATGCGATGTACAACAGATGTCAGAATGAGTGGAATAGATGCAATTTTTCTGCAAAGATCGGGATTTGGACTGTGTGGTCTGATGGCTATATTAGTAATGTGTTTTGCATGTTTTCAGTATCGTTTACCCACATGGACATGCACTGTACGTACTCTCCGAGCTGGAATATAAAACAAATTTGGGAAACAAAATTAAGCAAGGCGAAGCTTATATTGACGTATTGCTTATATGCCCAGCAATAAAAACTTTGTCTCAAGATGCATCAAGAAAACGTGATCTACAACATAACGTATAGTTTTGCTTATGCGACCACCTAATAGCACCATCCCCGTAACACCATCTTAGTCTGGAGCAGGAATCCCCCGGAGAATGTTACGGTATACGTTAAGATTTTGTAGCATTTGTATGATCATTTGCACCACAAGTGAAGATTCAGCTGCCGCACGTCGAGCTAATAATATTCCATTGTTTCTTAGCTGTCAGGCTTCTGCTAAGTTCAACATTTAGTAAGCAGATGATGTATTTATGTTTGTACTTTCATTTGCATCAAGGTGTTCAATACTATACTGGTCAGTATCTCGATATGAAAGCAATCACTGAAGCTGGACACAGGAAGGTAAAAACGATCATTTTCTGTTTTACGACCTCTATGTCAGTAGTAAAGCGGAACTTTAGGCTATAAAGGATAAGATGGTTAACATCCAATTTCATTATAGAGGGCTACCAGTTTGTTAAGTTCTATGGTTCTATTTTTATCTGATGTATTTTGTCTACCGTCTTTTTCTTCAGTTGCATTCAGTTGGCTGATTGTCGAATGGAAGAACGTGCGGAATTAGGAATGCCGGGAGGGACGGATTAGTTTGGCTGGTAGTCTTAACGATTGTTGTATAGTCCTGTCATATTGCATGAAGTTACATACTTGTCTACTCGTTCTTGCAATCCCCAGACCACGTGCCATAAGCGTCACTATCTATGAATGAAACTTATTTTGTATTTGACATATTTTACATGCCTGCGCCGTGTACAAAGCTTTCACAGAAAGGTCAAATAAAATTTTATAGTGAACTTTTCGTGTAATAAACTGTACTGTTAGGTTTTCGTATGTGACACCATGATCTATCTTATATAAGTAAAGCACACGTCCGTCACGTTTGATGAGGACGAGGTAATTGTTTGACGAGAAAATCTTCTAACAAGGAGTATATTAGCAAACTAATATACATAACTTTGTACATGAAGATGATAGATGTTGGCTGCCGAATTATTGCTTTGTATCAGCTTGATTCAAACATCAACTCTGCCTTGTGTAATTTTGTATTCTTTTTCAATAGGGTATCTTTCGCATTGATGGAAGATTCAGCCCTGGCCCTGTTATAATTGTATTTCATTTTGCTATTTACTGTGTCACGTTTGGCATAGTCTTTACAATATTGCGATGTGCTACGTGTAGGATGTGTGGGCCGTAAGAGGTTGTGAGGATAGCATAATATGGGCCAAGATAGGACAGGATAGGGTATGAAAGAATAGGACTTGGCAGGGTAGTAAAGGATCGAGCAGAATAGGCGAGGATAAGAAAACATAAGACTATATCATGGAATAGGAAAGAGCAGGATAGGAAAGGACACGGTAGCACAAAACAGGATAGTACAAGGTGGCCTAGAGTAGAATAGGATAGGATGCTTTAGATGAGATAAGATACTTACGGGGAAGTTAGGGTAGGACAGGGTAGGCTAGAACAATATAGAAGGTAAGACAGGATAGAGTCTAGGGTTGTGTACCACTTTTATCGTCAAGTATTGAACATGCATCGATTAGGTTAAATCTTTTCTAGTACATTCTAGTTCCCAAAGAAATTATTCTGTACTCTTCGTAGGGTTGTGCTGTTGGCTTTGATCTTGCTCATGCTGTTGGGAATGTTATTATTAAACTACATGACTGGGATGTCGATTTTGCCTGTTGGTGCACTTATAAGGTACATAATTTACATTTAATTACCGCCAATATGTTATTTTGATAACGAAGTGAGTAAACTAGTTGATTAGAGAAAAATGGTAAATCGTGTTTTGATAAAACAGCTTGTATGAATGCGAGTTTGTTATTTTGGAAAGGAAGTTTGTTGCTTTCAAGGTAGTTCGGGTTTTTCCAAACTTTTAAAATAAACGCCGCCGTCCACTAAGCACCAGGGCGCTTTTTAGAGGAAACACGGTGATACGATACTTAGAACCACCATCGTTAAATGGATAGGAGACGTTCCATTCCCTGAAGGTCCATTGGTAACACCAGCAAAGGGATTTGGCCATAAAATGTTCTGCATTCCAATAAATACCCCGTATTATGTCGGCACTACCCAAGCTCCTGTCTGTGGATGGCGTGTTGTGTCAGTAATGTCCTAACTTTATTGTGTTTCTTAATATATACATGTCACGCGTTCCCCCCTTGTTACTTCCAAAGGACTCTTCACCTTTTGAACATTGTTAATGCTACCGGAATAAGTCCAGGTTCACTTCCTTGCCCTAAACGGCTGGTGTAGGCTGTAAGATTCGTAGACATCGGTCATAAATGCAGGGGTTACTTAGTTCTACCGTTGTGTTAAAATGTAACACGTCTCCTTTTCTTTTGTCCCATACAGTATTTGAATGGAGGGCCAGGGTGTATTGCTGGAGCGTTCGTGCATGAAAGGCATGCATACAACGTCGATCTACCGAAGTAAGTGTATTGTCTTGCCGCAACAAACACTATTCCTATTCTACCTCGGAGGTGGTCTTGGAGCTACCTTCGCAAGTGTCTCTTTAAACGCTTTGAGAATGAAATTTTTTGGCTTTTTCTCCGTAAGTCTTTGGGATAATTGAAAGTTATTTCGATAGTGTAAAGCTGACCCGGTGAGCCTGACAAAGTTGCGTTGGATTGATGAATACAAGTATCCATTCTTAAAGGCTATTGAAGCGATGAAATCATCATCTCAGTTTTATGTGTTTCGTTTAGTACTTTGATACGTACACATTGGGTACGTTCTCTCTGCTTGCCTTACTTAATATTTGACTGACCTTCCTATGTGAATTAATTGACATTGAAAGAAAAGTTCAGCTGAATGGTTGGGAAAACTTATCAACTACGCAATACGAAAACAGCCGTATATCTGGCAAAATCATGTACTCGAGACCAAACATTTCATATCATTTTGGCAATGTAGAATAATACTACAAATATATTGAAATTCAGTGATGTGCTTGCGTTCGATCAGGGACTGCACGCGGGGGCGCCAAAAGCGCTCACTCCTTCTGAGCAGAATGGTAGCTCAAAAATGCCGAAGCAGAATCGGGTAAATCTTTGACTTAAGATTTGTTCTGTTACAAGTGCCATCTTTGCATGGTTTTCGATGTCGACGGAGGATAAGAGATGGGTTTGTTGTTGTTGGGGGGAGGGGATAGAGTTCTAAGAATAAATCTTATTAAGAAAACACACGTGGTTTTAAGATAGCTGTATTTATTGCCATGTGCGTTTTCGTCATCATTTCTTGAGGCATCAAAGCTCTTGGCATGCTCGTCGAGTACCATTCTAACAAAATATAATACATATTTTCATTAATTTGAAATTTAGAAGCAGTAAAAACTTGTGTTACGAGAATGCTACAACAACAACAAATATTCTTGGTCAAGCTACCAGTAGAAGTAAACGTCATACAAATTCAAAAAAATTTGAAATACAAAAGAATGGTAAAAATAAGGAAAACAAAGCAAGTAAAGGAGTACAAGTCCAAATTAATCAACGTTGCTATTTCAAATGAGGCTAGAAATCGATAAAAAACATTTAATTGTTCGATCGGTTAGTCATTAATGCTATAATTCTCTCGTTCAGGCCCTATTTTTACTTTTGAGGTGAAGATCTGCCCGATCTGTGTTATAAAGCAATTTTTCATAAAATTAATTACTGTTTAATATTCTATTTTTAGTATCGAGCTCAAAAGAATCTAAGGAATTCTAGACTGTTTATTGACTACAAACGAATGTGACTCATTTTAGTAAAAATTTTGTGACTGGCGTTTACGATAGCTGTCCTTGTTTCGAAAAGACAATTTTGTTAGTTATATGATTTCTAGTTCGTTTCTCTCTGGCCACCGACAAGCGACTAAACTAAGAAAGGAATGTTGATCACACTTTGGCGTCAGTACATATGTTGATTGCCACGTTCCCACTTATAAACATTTTCAAGCAAATTGATGGACGATTAAAAAAACACTACATAATACATCTTCTACGGACGCAAAATTTTCCCAGTGGTTTGCATTTTCTTTTAATTAGTTTAAATTATCAATTAAATTAAATAACCACTCAACCGCTGAGTAATCGGAGCCCTTCAGAAAAACCTTATGAATCTGTAGCTTAACACTCATTGTCAAATCTCTATCGTTGAACACTGCATCCACGTGTGGAGTCTATGTAGAGTGGCTTGTTTGAAAGGAAAGGATATCTCATTACCATCGCCTAACCGAGCTATGTATTCCTTTTAAATTGGTACTACATTTCTATTTTAATTTTAAGAATATCAATGATTTTTGTTCATTTATACTTTTTGTCCATTTATTTATTGATCATATTTCTACACTCATCTAATTTTTTTTTGCTTACAGGTTTTCCGGTTGGTGGGGGCATAAACTTGACAGTCGGTTTGCAATGGATAATGGTATACTATTTGTACAACGTTTCCCCTTTTATATTCTGTGATTGTCTGTTTGCTTTCCTTTCAGTACATTAACGAAGATGTGCATCCTCATTAGCCTCCAATTTAACAACATAGTTAACATCGGAGAATTCAGTCATGTGCATTAATTACATGGCCCGGAGAAATAGTAATAATCATTCTAAAACATATCGAGAGAACAGATTTTGCTGGAACAATTTTAATCATAGTGTTAGATAAGTAAACAAAACTAGGAGAGGCGAGTGTCACTTTGGATCTTCAGGTTTTAACCTTATTCTTAATTTGTGAGTAACATTGCAAGTAAGGTTATAATATTCTAGGAGAAGCCACTTAGGATTTATTAGGATCATCATTAGGATTTATTTGCAGAAGAGCATTGACATACTTTTACAAAACATATATGGATGGATCTTTTACACGTGTGATCAAAATCTCTGTCAAATTATTAAAATTCCAGTGCAGTAAGAGAGAGAGGTGGCTCCCTACCAATAAACACGAGATGGGGAGCAGAATCGCCGATGTTTGGAAGTGGCACATTTCGATTATTCCGTGTATTTGATCTTTCAATAATTCCATGACATTTAGAGGCCAATGAAACCCGTCAGCTACTTAGGCCTCTTGTGTAGCAGCTAACAAAAGATGTTCATTGGCCTTGCCTGTACTTCGTTCCAGTTCCTAATACTTATTCATCTTCTTCGTCTTCTCCGCCCTCTCTGCCATCTTGTTCTGGCCTTTCTTCGTCTTTTCCTCCCTCTCTGCCATGTTGTTCTTGCCTGTCTTTGTCTTCTTCCTTGCTCTTTTTTCTTCCTCTGTTATTCTCAGCCCCCTTTGTTCGGACGGAAGTATGTTTATTTAGTATATTGTAAGAATGGTTGATTTGATTCTTGCGAACTATATAAAAGTAGTTCGAGAAATGATATCGAAGGATACCTGTTTTACCCTTTTGTGTAGAAGAAATGAAAACAAAACATGAATATAAAATCATAAAATAAAGTATCAGGTTTTAGGTACCGAAAGTTACAGCAGAGAGATATAACGAAGGTGCCCTTTCGCCGAATATGCTATGTAAATTATGAACGGTGCTAATCATTGTAGTTATTCGTTTTACGTTTTAATTGGTAACCCTTAATCTTGCCCTCAACTTGATATTCTTTCGTTCCTTCCTCAGAATTTAAAGAAATTCCAGGAGCTGCTGGATATCAGCTATCAAATCCTGGTGTTATGTCAACCATCTGTTTACTTGGCAGTTTGCAGGTATGACGCAAACGTTTCCTGTTTTAGAACTTGCCAACAGGTTGTACTTACTAGTACGTTTGTTATATACAATGGATTCTACCGTAACAAGCGGGCGCAAAAGAGTTGTAAGACAACTCTCTCATAGATGGATATTTCTCAGGACTAGCATTAGCAACCCTTCATACCCAAACGCCTACCTCTTGGGAAGTCAGGGTAGATAACATTCATTTGTAATGTGTTTGATATGAGTAAGTCAAGCGATTCGCCGTATATTCCCAACTGGGCCATTATAAGTGTCAGTGTTGTGACCTATGATGAGCTGTTGTGACAGCTGGTTATCGAACACTGTTTGAGCCCATTTACCAAATAGAAAGGAACAAATGATTACAACCAAGAACAAACGACCTTTTATATCGGCAAGATTGATGCACATTGCAAATTGTAAACAAGAACTTATAATAAAAGTCTAAGACCTTCGGCAGATTCCATTACCAGACAGACCTTGTAAACTCTCAAATAATAGAACAAATATTTTTTGAGCACAAAACGTGATATTGGCGCGTTTCACTTAGGAATAACCTTTTTAACGATGACACAGACAGCATTATGATCACTATAATAAAAAGAATGTTGAAAGACCTTGGATTGAGTTTCAAGTAACTTGGTGTGGAAGGTATCCAGTAGATTACCCTTAATGTGGGTTGCTGTCCGTTGTAACTGTTGAAAGCCCGCGAATTGTAGTGTGGATGAGAACGGGTTGGCAGAATATTTCTTCCAATCGATGTTGGTGTCCCCTTTAGAAAGGTCTGTGAGGGAAATCTATAGATAATAACCAGTTGAACCTGACGTGTAATAGTGATAACAATCATCTGGTAGGCATGTTTGACGAGTTTATTGAAGGAATTCCCCTTTAATCTTCAAGGAATCTCGTCTTTCAACTTTCTCGCCTTAACAAGAACAATACCTCTGTCGACTTATAGACCTAGCGTTTGCTGTGCCGCAGGTAACAAAAGGGTGTTGTGGTTTCCCGTAATTAGTCTGTCTTGTAGATGTTCTCTTGCATTTGAATGGTGCTAAAAAAAGCTCTTTAAAAGTTGTAATTCGTTGTAGAAATTCAGAAAAATTCCCCAAAATAGGGTCGTAGCCCAAAGCAAGAATCTTGCAAGGAACTAGGACTGTAGGTTTTGAATGGGGGGCATAAATCTCTCCAATGTAGCCACCACAGATTCGGATATTGATAGAGCTAGTTTTTGTTTTCAAAGGTTATACAAATGTTTGTGGTCGTACACCATTGTAGTGAATACAAGTTGGTTTTTAAATCCTTATTGATTATTCTAATGTATTAAATGAAGACAGAAGGAACTTCTATTTTTCTGGTTAGAAGTAACAATTATTACGCCAGCTGCATAAATAATAGTCTGTTCGGTCGATTTATTGTATCTTTTGTTCTCGTAGTTAACACCTCTATTTCTCCACTTACTTTACTAATTGTAAGCACTATATCTTTCCAGATATTTGAGAAAGTTGGTATGGATAAAATTCGTAAGAAGTCTCTTGCTTTGACAGGTAAAATGAGTATAAGCA
Source organism: Alatina alata (assembly GCA_008930755.2). Taxonomy (NCBI): domain Eukaryota; kingdom Metazoa; phylum Cnidaria; class Cubozoa; order Carybdeida; family Alatinidae; genus Alatina; species Alatina alata. Next base: position 3,739 of record PUGI020000075.1, on the reverse strand, counting down.
TTTACGATGATCATTTGTAATACCATTGCACGAAATAGTAAATAATCATAGTTTCAAAGCAATTCAATAAAATATTTACATACAAAAAGCATTATTCGACGGATTATGCTATTTAACTATCCTGTATTGGAAAGTTATTATTTAAAATTACCACCTTAACAAATGAGAGTGAAGACACAAACTTGCACGGGGCATGATATATTGTAAAGCCTCGAAGGCAGGTCTAGACCTAGGATGTACATTGGAGTTAAAGGTAATTCATTGGGTAAATATAAATGGAGGTCTACTTTGGAGGGGCGGACCCACGGGACGCTTTCTGCACACGTTTAGTATATGACACAAATTCACCGTTGAACATAGTTCCTTTGCACAATATTTTGGGTTTTTAACTAACGAATTTGAAAAAAGACCATCTTTGAGTGTATGCTCCGCGAAGTCATAAGGTTAAATAATAACCAAGACCCTCAAAAGTAACAGAAATTGATGTTCAAAGAAAGTTGGTATATAAACGGGATTCTACTGACGGTAGACGGGCTTGCATTTAGGACGCTTACTTATTCTGGAAATAACAATGAACTCTCCCGTCGAAGTTGACGTATGAATGTTCATTTCTTTGATCAACTGAAAGACCCACTCAGTGACGTATAGTAAAAGACACCCGTACCCTACGCATTTATAAAGGTATAGTTAACGCAGTACGGTGTGACAAGTTTGGCCCTTCGACCCATTTCTCTCGATTTCCCGTTTCTCACGATTTCATGTTTCTCTTGATTTCCCGTTGCTCTCGATTTCTCGTTTCTCTCGATTTCTCGTTGCTCTCGATTTCCCGTTGCTCTCGATTTCCCGTTTCTCTCGATTTCCCGTTTCTCGAATTTTCCTCACGTGAACTGGGTGCACCTCGTGACTAAGGTAAAGAGAGATGGTAAAAGCACCCCTGCGATGGGATCGATTTTGGAAGAATGCTTCTTAGATGGGTTGCTTAACTCCCCACTCTCCCAACACACCTCTGGACTGTTGATATGCCGCAGAATGTTGGGTGTTTAAATGAGGGACACTATGGAAGGGGCTACTTTTTTATTTTAATGTAATATTCAGTGCGAATGATCCGGAGTGTGAACTTTCGAAGTTATCAGTTCTGAATATGGTGGGAAGTCATAACATTAATACAGGCATGAAATAATGATGGCTTTGGCTGTATCCTATCATCAAGAAATGCGATCATGTATACATACAGAAGGATCAATAACGGACGTATTGCGTTTGTTTTCAGTATGTTGCAGTATGCACACTTGGATAGAATAGGTTTTAAATATTTTGAAAATTTATTCGCTTTTCTGTTCCAGGTTACCTCGAGGCTTTTTTGATGCATAAATTTTATGTAGAAAACAGGGATTACAAAAATGAGTCCATTATAGCGGAAAAGAAAAAGAAATGGGAAGACGGACAGATCAGTCGAATTCGAATACTTACACCTGCGGATCCTGAGCAACGTGGTTGCCAACTGTCTTTGAAGTTTGATCTTCCGATTGATAAAATGATGGTGGAGTTTGAGGAACGTGGAATTGTTGTAAGTGGGCCTAGTTTTAAATCTGCATTACGGTTAGATAGTGCTTTTAAAGACAGTTTCGTCGTTTTGCTTTTTCACAAAACGCCATTCTTGGGTCGGATTCGTGTCCAGAATAGCTGCAACGAAAGCCATGGTACACTGCCATGATGCTTACCCAAAGTTCGTATTAAGTTCGTATTAATTAGGTACAAGGAGACCATTAAAATGATTGTCTACTAGAGGGGAGACTGTAGGCCCAACCGTGTCATTGTGAGCTAAAGCAAAGCTGGAAATACTTTAACGGGTAAAAGTATCTCGTATGCTTATCCTTTCCACAATGATTCATTGAGTAGGTCGTTAATGTGATCTTTTTGTTGATCCGTCATACGTCCTAGGTAACGGGAGAGATCATCCATTATTTGATAGTATTCTTCTCCTGAATCGACGGTCGCATCTTCTTACTCTCCCATTCCAAATTAATGAGGTCATGGCGACCTCCTCAACTTACAGTGTAATCTCCCAAATTGCTAAAAAGTCTCTTGATAAATGCAAAATCAATAAGGAACTTTAAAAGTCAACAGCATTTTTGTAAAGTAATAGAGCATAACAGAAACACGAAAACAACTAACACAACGTATTCAGTGAGAATAGTAGTCAGCGCAATGTTTTTACGATAACAGGAAATGTCTTCTTCAATATCCTAAAGTACCCGAACTATTCAGGGATTTGTATTTATTTAGGCGCCACACCACCTACATTTGTTAGTTCCCCAAATGATTTGTTCGCAATTTCGACGCCCCAGTTTTGAGACCTTTTACACCAACACTCGCAGATTACTCAAAATGCCCATATGTACCGTCGTCCGCTCAACGTAAAACATTGTTTTATAATTGACAAACTTTTCTTTTTATTAACAGTGCGATGCAAGGAAGCCGTCAGTAATACGAATCGCCCCAGCACCCCTCTACAACTCTTTTGAGGATGTGTGGAAATTCATTACTCTTCTTCATGAGTTGTTGGATACTGCGCCATGCAATGCTGCTCAGAATTCTCACTGACCCTTTGTTGAAGTTTATGTGGTGTTTATGTAGTCATTTTAAAGTGTATTAACTGCTTGGACGAGTGATGATATTAGCAATGTACTGTATTTTATTTTGGGGGATTTTTATGAATAATTTATCGTACAACATAAGTGAACCTGGTGTTGTCACAGGTACTCAGTTGTGCTGTACTGACTCGAGTTAATGATGACATCGAATAAATGCTGCCTTCGAATAAGTGCAGCCTTCGAATAAATACTATCTTTGAATAAGTGACTTCAATGAAAATGTTCCACCCTTAAATAAGCACTTCCTTTAAATAATCACCTCCTTGGAATAAGTGCCACCTATTAATAAGTACCGCCTTCCGAATAAGTGCTGTCAATGTATAAACGCCACCCTCGAATAGGTACGTCCTTTTAATAAGTGCCACTGTAGAACAAGCGCTTCCTTCGAATAAGTACCTCCCTCGAATACGTGCCTACTTCAAATGCGTACCTCTCTCGAATAAGCTTCTGCCTCGAATAAGTGCCGCCTACGACTAAGTGCCGCCTCGGAATTGGCATTGCCCGTGAAGAAGTGCATCCTTTGAATAATTTCCGCCCTCAAATAAGTCAAATACGTGCCTCTTTCAAATACGTGGTACCCTCGAGTAAGTACCACGGTCGAGTAAGTGCATGCCTCAAATAAATGGCACTAACGAATAAATGCTGTCTGAATGTCAGGGTTTTTTTACAAAAGTAGGCCTTGAATGGAGGGCGATCCCAAATAGGTCCTGACCTAGAATAAACACCACATCTAAGTCAGAAATTTTAATAAGCACAACGGCACCAAATCGAGTCAGTACGGTATGTTATATCTTGACAGTTTATGGTAGTGGTTAAATCATACAGCCAAGTGTCTGTCTGCCCCGCTTAAGTATTGGTTTGTAAGCCCCGGAGCCTTAGGGCAAGATTAAATGGTGCTCACTATCATTAGAACATGAGCTCAGCTCTTCTTCTCATAACCTAGACAATACACATAATACAGATATTTGATTGGATAGTTAGAATTAAGGAGAGGCTAGAGTATATTTATTATTATCTTGTAGGTTGTTAGTACTCTTGAGTCCCGAATAGACGTGCCGTCACGTCAATTAATTTTTTGAAAATTT
>PUGI020000074.1:0-13656 GCA_008930755.2 Alatina alata | reverse complement strand
CCAATCAGAATGCAATTCGCGCGAACGGGCGACTGAGCTGTGAACCCGGCTTTAGGGATAAGGCTCCCGGTACTGCATTCAATATTCCGCAGTGTGTTGACAGATGCAACGGTAACAGTACTTCTAATCATATTAACTAGAAGGAAAAGTTCAAATGACCTTCGACGAACAAAAGTAGTTGAATTAATTATAAAATGTTCCTACAGTCTGAACTCTATAAGTGGCTTCCGTGAAGCTGAAAACCCCCATGATCCACCTAAACTGCACCAAGATCAACTTCGACAGGTCTGTGACCATGTCCAATGAGTTTATCATGGTCAAAAAGCTTCATACCCAAATTACAGCTCTCTTAAGCGGCTTTTTTATATCCAAAAAGTAAAATGAAAAAGAGAAGAAGATGATGGCAAAGGCTCATATTGACGGTACGGCATTAGCCGAAGGTAATAAAAACTAAAAATATATTTTCAAAAAGTATTCACCGTCAGTGCTAGTTGGCAAAGAGTACAATAATTTTTAATGCGTTTTGCTACCCGGAACCTGAAACATGGAAAATTCCTCATCCCGGCCGAGGTCGCTAGTGGGAGTGGATATCAAAACGCTTAGATTTGCAGATGATTGTCCACAGGACCACAACTTCTTCCTCAAATTCATAGATGATTCTAACCAAAGATTGGTGTAGGATACTAAAGCACGTGTAGTTGTAGAACAGAAGAGACACGTTGAGGGAAACACCCATGATGATGTACACCATCGACCTCAATTAAGAGAAATTCCAATCTACAACATCTATACAGTAGAGACCACCGTTGATATTTGACAGGTTGGGTGTATATATGTTCAGAAAGTATTTTGTATTGTAAACAACCTCAAGCAGATCGTTTTTGCCGCAAAAACTTAATTTCGTCCTTTCTAGATCATGCATTCCTTGAACATTTTAATGTAATATTGTACTTATGTTTTAAAAGTATGATTAAGTATGATTAAGTATTATGTGTAATATTTCTGTCTTAATGGACGTAATTGTTTGTTTGTTTGTGTTAAGTGTCAGTAAGAACTATTTATCAAACTAATACACACTTGACATTTTTCCAGGGATTGTTACAGTTCATTGGTGTCTAGTTATTTGTGTTCACCGTTGATGAAAAATATGATCCAAAAGCTGTTTGATAAGTCCTTGCAAGCCAAATGATCCCCAAGCCGATCGATTAATCGTTCCAACGCAAAATATGCTAAAGTGATACAGTACAATAGTGCTCTGCAATATAAGATTTTTCCTATGGTTATCACCCGCATAACAGGTAAGACTTTTACTTTATTTTGCATTGTTAACACTTTTTTGTAACAAAGTTCGTGTTTAACACTGGCTTTTGGCGAGGATATTTCCTGTAGCAACACAGTCAGCCACCATGACATGTGTTAAAGGAAGTAAGCGTTCATGTTGATCAGAAAACTACTCGAGGAAATTGAATTGCCGTTGCCATCTAGAGCGTGGTTGTGTATGGTATCAGAAGGTAGCTTTGCTACTGGTGTGACATTGGAAATGGCATTGGGCAGTAGATTAATTGTTGCTAAAGGTATTCTTTGCTCATTAGTAGCAGCAAGTGTTTCAAGGACATGTTCCTAGTTCAGAGACAATGGCTGTGAACAATGCCTCGCAAAAACTCTTTCGGGGATTGGATTGAGTTATTAGTTTTAACTATGTACCGCAAACCACGCTTCAAATAATAAATAATACAATGGATCTCACACTATTTGTTAAAACGAACTTATTTTGTGGGTATGGGATGCCTAAAGCAGATAACGTAAAACTGAAATCGAATGTATAACAAATGTTGTTTGTATTGCTCAACCCTGTAAACTAGGTTAACTGCATAATGTGTGGACATTACTCGATTACTTTTACACTTGCAAAGAGCTAACGGTTTGATTGAAAAGCTTAGTACGTTATTGATTTCGGGTAGACCAGTGCCAGCCTGCAGAGCATTGTTTTTCACCTCTGGGGGACGTTATAGGGAATTTCAAAACGTCAGCAAAAACTTGATTATGTGTTTTGTGGTACTCTGTATATTGGTACAGCACAGGTAACCATCACAAACAAGTAAAACTGATAATAAATCCTACGCCTTTTTACATAATTGTGCTTGTCACTAGTTGTTGGTGCTTTGCCACTTGTAACTAGTGACACCAAAGCGTGGCAGTCTGCCTGTATCACCTATTTAGGGTAATACTTTTACATATATCAATACTGCCCATTTCAGAAGGACGCAACAGCAGAAAAACGGAATTTTACCTTTCAAAAAGTTTAACAGGTAAATCGGCATTTGTATGCCGATCCGGGGCTCAGTGTACATGCAAGTCCCCAACCCCTCGTTCCAGAAATTTAAATTTGAAACGCGCTGTGTTACATAAAAAATTCCAGTTTTTAAGCATCTTGTACTGGTAGCTGAATACGCTAGCTGTCTATCGATTACAACGCAACTACATCTAGTAGTGTCTAATTATATGCAGCCTGTATGACTAGCGGTAAAAAAGTTCCTGAACTGTGTAGAGAAATTTGAACATTGACTTAACTATTTCAGGCACAAGTAACTGAAATTTAAACATAAGTACCATGCAATGTGATGAAATGTGCAGATATAGTTTTGATATTCATCAACGGACTGGTTGTCAAGTGTGTATTAGGATGATATTTTGATATTAGGTATAAAAACATAATAAGGAAAATGAGCCAGGACTTAATAAGTAACAGCATGTTTACTACTATGGTTAAATGCCGTAAAATCCCGAATACACCCCCAGAGCTGATAATTCTTTTGTAATCATTTTTGTTGACTTGTAACGGGAAGGGCCATATATTTGGAGGGTGGAGGTGTCCTCAGTTGCCATTCAAATTATGAGACTCAAATACGAAGTATAGGTCAAATCTACCTCGCTTGTTAGGGTCCATCCATTTAGATGTACGTAATCTACGTTTCCCCCGCAACCGGTCCATAACACCAATACGTACTTGTGTAGAACACTCTTATTATGAACGATATGGGGATATTTGTATCCGCAAACATGGGGACGTACATTCGGGATTTCACGGTACGTGATTAATTATATACCAGCTGTGTTCTGCTAATTGCACCTATTTATAGGCATCTGGTAAATTCGGCTCACCCTCGGTTATGCTTACTGTATGTCACTTTTGAGACTGGAGATATGCTTCGGATGGTCTTATTTCCTAATATAACTAATATATATGATTAGGATTGTTTCTTATGAAAAGCATTTACTCTGTTGAAAAAATGCACTGCCTCTACCTTTTTTGCACTGTAAAGCCATCCTTAATGATCCTAGGCAACGAAATTTCTTTTAATGTGAATTGTAGTAGCAACTGAATGCGTTTGATCGGTTTGTCGTAGTTTATGTAACTTTTTGAGGTGGATGTTTTGGGTTGTTTTGATTTATAACATTGGACAGGCTTTTGTGAAGTTTATCCCGCATTGTCTGTCGTAAACTTGGCTTATTATAATGTATACTTTGAAAGCAGCAGTTCGTAGCCACAGTTTTGCGATGTATGGAGACTGGAATCTAATCTCAATCATATTGTACTCACATAAGTAGCGAGGCTGTTGATAAACAGTTGTCGTTTTGGATTCCTGTCATCATTTTTTTGTTTGCAAGGAATATGAAAAGTTGTAGGAAGATCAGAGGGTTACTTCTATGTGAAAGATGCTGCTTTAAGGAAGGCATATGGAAATGTGATATTCAACCAAACATCGAGTATGCGTGTTGGATCTTTGTGTTCAGGGGTGCAAGTTGAATGGCTTAACTTCTCTGCTGCAGTAGACAGTCAAAGAGATAAAAGGAAAGATTTTATCTAGGGCTATAAAACCCTAATGTTTATATAGCAACAATTTCCAACGTGCAGCAATGTCTCTCATTCAGTTGGCCTCTTAAACTTTCATTTGGTCCATTTGGTCCGGATGATGGAAGCCGAAACTTCCCATAGTTATAATCTGTTGTGGGTAGGCATACTGAGCTTCGGTATCCCGTCTAGGGAAATAAAAATCGTTATTGAAAGCTTTGGCAAAGAAATCGTAGTTGACCGTGGCATGAATCTACAGGAATTGAACTGAACAAGAAGGGTTATGGTGATGAAAAATGGTCATGGTCTGTCGATGCAGTGTACTGCGTGATGTGGTGCCCGTGTGTCAGCCCCTAGCTGGTTTGGTGTTGGTTAGCGCCTGCCGAAAACCGTAAAATCAAGTGATTTTCAGTTCAAAGAATCTTGTCATGATCACTAAACCAATAGGATGACAATGGGAGAAGGATCTCTCTAAACAAAGCTAAGAAGAAAGGTTATCACTGACGTGATAAACTAGACAGATATCATGTTTGCGCAAAATCCTGTCAGCTTTGTAGCACGTACTTGGAGAGTGGAATAATGTTCGGTTTGTTTTTTTCAGGGCTGCTGTACGTGATGCAGAGGAGAAGATTTCAAAGAGCGTAGAGGGAAACAGAAGATCAAGTCAAGGCATTGAACTAGTAAATGCTTATGCTAGTTCGCCCAGTGAAGAAGACGAAAAAATCATAGAGGAGAACAGGTACATTTGTGAAAGGGAGCAAATTGTTCACTTTATGTTTGTTGATATTTATTGTACTACACGAAACAGTGCAGTATACCAAGCCATGCAAATGTTATTACAGATGCTTCAAAATACATGTTAAAGAACCACCAACGAAATTTTAGTGAAAAGGTTTAGCTAGCAGTTCCCGATATTACAAGGCTTTCTCTGTAAATTATTACCTGGTAGTTTTTGATGGTACACGAGATATGTTGCTACTGATTATACAAAGCACGTCAAAATTCTTTTAAAAATATGCCAGTTGTGGTGTTTGGTGCTGTTTACGAGTTGTTTGTGGGGCGCTGTTCATCGTTATCGTCTGCAACATCATTAATCATCGTCAACGTCAACATCGTCATCATAATTGACAATATGGTGATGCTCAACATCATAATCACCAGCATCGTAAGCATGACCGTGATTCGTCGTCGTTGTTGTCGTCATTATCGTCATCATTATCATCGTCATCGTTATTATCATCAGTCATCGTATCCCCAATATTCATCTCCATTCGGTCCAATTTTGTGCTGACTTCATAGTGATGGTCATACACATTTCCTCAATCTCGCGTCCCCCCGGTCTCTCCTTTCCGTTTTGCCAACTCTTGATGATCATTCATTTTTCTGTGGCTGCCGGATTATTACCTTCCTTAACTAATCATTACATTTCCCTTGATTTAACATGCACTTTAGAAAATGCGTATACAGAAAATTTCTAAATACGTATTTGTCTCTTTTTTCTGTCAGAAAAAGCAGCAAGGTAGGATCGCATCAACGGGAAACTGACAGAGATCGTGCTCGAGACGGAGATCAGAACCGAGATCGTGATCGAGACCGAGATCAGAACCGAGACCGAGAACAGAATCGAGATCGAGACCGAGACCAGGACCGAGAACGAGATCCAGACCGAGATCGTGACCGAGGCTCAAGGCGCAATAGGGACACTGATAGGAGATCAAAGGACCAAAGGCTAGAAGCAGAGAACACTGGAGATGGAAACTGGCAAAAACGAAGAGATTCGCGGGGAAGACGACACTCCAGGAGTCACTCACTAAGTCCGCAAAGGCGAGAAAGATATCCAAGAAAACGTAGACATGACAGCCGATCAGGGAGCGAGACTCGTTATGAGGATAGACGAAGGCGGGAAAGTAAATCTGAAGATGTCAGAAAGAGACGACGATCTTACAGTAGATCAGACGACGAGCATGGTCGATTATACGATGACAGGGATAGGTATGACCGGTATCATGCAGGTCCTAATAGAAGAGATAGGGACAGACATGACAGATACGACAGAAGAGGTTATCAAGAACGTGAAACATACAAAGACTATCATGTAAGACATCATAGAGAAAGTCCAGGAAGAGAACGGGTAACTAGAGAACACGGTTCACCTAATTATTCTAGAAAGCGAGCCATGGAAGCTGATGGAGAAACAGAGAAACTGCGACCAGGCGAACCTGATGATGAAGCAGTAGTTGCTGAAGTAATTCAGGTAGAGGGAGATAGGGAAAGAAACGTAGATGGTGAGAACCATGCAGGTACTACTAGGGATGGTAACAATGAAAGGGATTTCGAATATGAAGTTGAGAAAGGCAGGGCCGGCACAGGGAAAGGAAGAGGAAAACTTGCAGAGGAAGAATCTGCATCAAATCTTGAGTTAGCATCTAGGACGGGAAAGGAATTGTTGAGTGAGGAAAAACTGTTTAATGATCGCAGCAAAGAGAAGAAGTCATCTAAACGAAGGGCAGCAACATCAAATGTAAAGAAACAAAAAGAGATAGACCGTAAAGAGATCGGCGATGAGAAAGATCAGCTTGAAAAGGATCAGCTTGAAAAGGACACAAAGTACAAAGAAGGGGAAGAATTATCAGACGAAATGCCAAAAGACAAAGAAAAATCAGACATGGTTGTTTCCGAAGATGAAGAGGAATTTGAGGAAAAGAGGGCTAAGGCCTCCTCAGGACCTGTAAAGGCCCCAGCAAGCCCGCATACCCCAGAAATGGAAACTGTGCAAATTGAAAGGGTCGAGAAGAAAGTTAGAGAGGATGTGCAAGGTCGTCGTCGAAAGGAAAAGAAAGCAAAGCCCGAAGAGGAGACTTTACAGAAGGAGAAGGATCACCATGAAGATGAACGGGGAGAGAGAAAGGATAAACTGCACGCAGACAACAAGCAGGGTGATAAAAGGTTATCAGAGAAACTCCAGTCGATGAAAGCAGGGAAACAGAAAACCCGAGATGCGAAAAAGGAGGAGACAAGGGGACGTGGGACGGAGAGAAGGGCAGACCGTAAGGCTCAGTCAGGTAAAAGTAGGAAGGAAAAGGTTAGTGAGAAAGAAAAGGAAAGGCGGAGCACATCCTCGAGCTCCAGTTCGTCTGACTCACGGCACTCAGCCGGTAAGGTTACAAAGCACAAGAAGTCAGAAGTCGTTTCTGGAAAGAAAGGTGCAAGTAATAAGGATGTTGAGAGCAGAGGGTCCAGTAAAACAAAAATTCCAAATGCCAATGACAAAGGAGCCCCGGATGGTAACAAGGAAACTGCAAGCACAAAGAGTGCTAGAAGGAAACAAAAGGAAAATCATGAGGAAGGTGTGTCGCAAGATCAGGATAGTATGCAAGAGAAGGATATACAGACAAAATCTAAAAAGCCTGTAGTGAAAAGGAGCAGAGCAACTGAATCAGAATTGGCGAGGAAGCAATCACCAAGAAATATCCGACCATCAGCTCATGTGAAGAAAGCAGCCAGGGATGATATTGAAAGGGAGTCGACAAAGGGTATGTTTGAGGAAAAAAGCAAGGACTTCAAGAAAGGAAGTACGGCAAAATCAAATGAAGCTCCTGAAAAGAGCAAGAAAATTAAGGATAGTAAGAGCAGTAGAGTAAAAGAGAGTACAGCTGAGCGCCACGAGGAACCCCGCAGCAAAAGTCGAAAGAAGAAGGCATCTGTGTCCAGGTCAGATGGATCAGTTGCTTCGAGGTCTAGGTCGCGTTCTAGTTCTAGGTCTTCATCAAGAGGTAAGACTAAGCCCATAGAAAAAAAGAAGAAAAGAGAACGCTCAGAGTCATCTGCGTCAAAGTCACGTTCTAGGTCAAGTCGTAGGTCGGCGGCAAAATCACGCTCCACGTCGAGGTCAGAGTCATCAACTTCGCCTGCACCACGGTCAAAGAAACATGAGAAGCAAAAGAAAACTGATAAGAAGAAAACTCCGGAGCAAAGGAAGGAAGAAAGTCTAACTTCCCCCAGTAAGAACAGAAAAGGTGCCAGGAGTCAAAGGTCAAAGCCATTACCTGAAAAGGAATTGAAGTCAAAGTCGAGGTCAAGGTCAGTGTCGAAAGGAGGGTCCGTGGCAAAATCCGATACAAGCACCAAACAGAAAAGGAATGATGCAAAGACAAGTTCAGTCGTTTCACGGAAGAAGAAAACGGAAAGATCCAGATCAAGGTCAGCATCAGTAAGTTCAAAATCTAGCTCATCCTCAAAAGCATCATCAAGGTCGAGTGCTAAGTCAGATTCAAGTCGTGAATCCCCAAAGAAAAAGGCGAAGACAAGAGCAAGATCGTCTTCTCAGTCGAGTTCTAGCTCGGATTCTAAGTCCCGGTCAAGATCACGCTCTAGATCACAGTCGGGTTCAAAGTCCCGATCAAGGTCGCATTCATCTCGTTCAAAGTCCAGGTCCAAATCACGGTCAAAATCTAGGTCCAAATCTCGGTCCAAGTCCAGATCCAAATCTCGGTCCAAGTCTAGATCAAAATCCCGGTCCAAGTCACGCTCAGCATCCCCTAAGTCTCAGTCAATGAAAAAAGCAGTGGAAAAGACCTCAAAATCCCGGTCCAGAACCAAGTCCAAATCCGTATCCAGATCTAAGTCCAAGTCTAGATCTAAGTCGAAGTCAAAGTCGAGGTCCAGATCAAAGTCCAGATCAAAGTCCAGATCAAAGTCCAGGTCAAAGTCCAGATCTGAGTCCAGGTCCAAGTCTAGGTCGAAGTCCAAATCAAGATCCAAATCAAGATCCAAATCAAGATCCAAGTCCCGCTCAAAGTCCCGGTCAAGTTCATCCTCATCGTCACGTTCAAGGTCAAAATCAAAAGAAAAGTCAGATGGGAAAGTGAGATCAAGGTCGAGGTCAAAGTCAGCGGCATCGTCAAAATCAGCAGGGTCTGACAAAGACCATGCAGAAGATTCGGGCTCCGATTCTTCAAGTTCTTCCTCCAAGTCTTCCTCTGACACCGGCTCGCGTTCAAGTTCACGTTCCAAATCAAGATCAGCTTCCCGATCCCGATCCAGGTCAGAATCCCCTGTTAAAACCGCAAAGCAAAAGGCATCTAAGGATAAAAAGTAGGTGCTAGTATAGTTAATTCCTGAAGTTTATTGTTAGTTTTGTCTTACTTTTTGAAATTGTTGGTACCTTACCTTAACCATCCTGTTTTGGTATTTATGATAAATGATGACAAAGTATTCATGGGGTGAATTACATTCTAATATCAGGTGTTATTGTAGTATTTGCGGTTACCGCGTATGATACTCAGGTACACTTTATATATGTTGATGCAGACCCAGGTAGTTTCATTGGGACACTTCAGAATCCGAACCACACTTAGTAATGAATGAAGTAAAAAGCCTTTTAACGTGGCAGTGATCATCTCATTCGGATTTGCGAAGGGAGCCAGTTTGACGCGGAATGTTTGCCTTTTGATAACATGCTCTTTTGTCGCTAATAGACGGGGGGGGCGTGAAAGTTCTCCAAATATTGATGTGGCGGGGGCTAAAATAGTAGGGGGCTTGGAAAATTTTCCAAATATTAATAATCGAGGTGCGGGGAATTTTTATGGGAATCAGACCATTATTGCCCCAGGTATTCGCGATAAAAATGATAAGAATGTCCTGGGTGAAAAAAAGTCGAAAATTTTATTAGAGGAGGGGGACGTCCATTAGCGACCTGAGGGAAGGGTGCTTGGATATTAGGGTTACTAGTTTTAATCAATCAAGTGCATTCCTAATTATTTCGTCGGATAGCTATTTAGTACGGTCCTTTGCTCACGTTATTACTAGAACAAGTTTTTACCAAGAATCTCCATAAATTGTAATTCCTCGTTGTTGCCCACGGATGCTCAGGTTTAATTGTATTGCCACTAGCAATGGTACAATTGACTTTGAATGCCATGATTTATCTCTGTAGGAAGCGATCCATGGTCTGGGCGTGGAGCTGCATTCACCGTTGTGGCTGGAAATGTGGCCCCAGTGGGCAAGTGTACCCCTTACCCTCGCTATCCTACACCGTATTCTATTGAGAGCACACTAGTCACTCTGTGGAAAGTCTATGCCTGACCTAACGGAATCACAAGGGGATGGGATTGCGGGGAAGTGATTAATCTTCTACTCTTTAATCTACTGTTCTAGGCGAACATTAACTGGTGGGTTAAGAGCAGTGTAATGACTAATGTGTTTGCAAGTATAAACGTCCTTGACCATGATTGTCAGATCCTTGTCCATTGTTGTCACAAGGGGATGGGAGTGCGGGGAAGTGATAAATCTTCAATACCTCAAGCTTCTGTTTTAGGCGAGCGTTAACTGACGAGTGAAGTGCAGTGTAATGTGTTTGTAAGTCTAAGCTTGTTTACTTTCCAGTCCGTCAAATCATTGTCCACTATCATGTTTGGAATTGAAATGCTTTGTACATTCTCCGCTCAACCCATTCCACGTTGTTGTCTTCCGACCCGTAAGCTAAAGTTTGTGTTGGGAGCAATGACAGGCAGCAAGTTTTCCTCGAATGGACTTTTCCACTCCAGAAGAGGAGGGGAAGGGTTATCTCTCCGTCAGCACTTTCGCAGTGTCAAGAAAACTATAGGCGCGGTTTTTGCACGCAATACTAAAGAATGTCCTTGTATTGCGAAACCGATGTTTTGTACTTCGTGTGCTGATTGTTAGGGAACCTCAGAAAATTTCAATACATTCCATTACTGTAACGGTAAATTATCTTAGCAAAATCGCAGGAAGTATGCGTCTGATTCACAACCAGCATACTCTCAGATGTTATCCCTAGGATAATCCCCTAATGATGTTTCTAGGGTGATCCGCGGATGGTATCCGTAGAGTGAGCCCCGGATGGTATCCCTAGAGTGATCCCCAGATGATATCCCTAGGATGAACCCCGGATGGTATACCTAGGATGATCCCAAAATGGTGTCCCTAGGGTGACCCCCGGATGGTACCCCTGGGGTGATCCCTGGATGGTGCCCCTAGGGTGATCCCCGAATGGTGCCCCTAGGGTGACCCCAGGATGGTATCCCTGGGATGATCCCCGGATGGTATCCCTAGGATGATCCCCAGACGGTATCCCTAGAATGATCCGTTTATGGTATGCCTGGGATAAAAACGAAAGCGCTGAGGCCATTTGAGGTCATTTTTAAGCCATGTGTGGTTTTCTTGTCTCGGGGTATCGTAAGAAAGTTGACGAAATGAGATTGTCACGAGGAAATAAGGGTGGACACCTTCAGGGGGAGGAGATCAGTGAAGTCGGGAGAATCCGATTCACGGCAGACAGACTACAAACAACCTTGTATGGAAATCGTATCGTAATTGTAATGCTATTACCCTCTTTAAATTGAGTACTGTTCTTTCTTTGTTAGTCATGCACTGTTTAGTCCTTTCTCGTTTGTGCATTAACTTGCCGATGTTGCCTTACTCATCTCGTGTTGAGAGATAATCGCTTTCTTCACGTCTTAGTCAGGAACAATTAGGGTTCAGTAGGGAAAGTCCTGTTGACTTGTTTGGGCGGACTCCTTATAGCTCCATCAAGGCCTCAAGCATACACATTGAGTACCACCTAGAACTTATCTGTATTGACCTATTGGCTAAGTGAAATTAACAGGAAGACAAGAGGTGAGTAGGAACTATGGAAACGGGGGAGGGGAAGAGCTGGTATTTTGACATTTAGAACCTTGGAATGTTAGGGTCAACTTTGGTACACTTAACGTTTATTTTACGGGCGGGCGGTTTAGATGTTCTGAAACATAGGTCTCTAGATTAAAGATACCTAGCCACCGATTTAATGCCCGGCTCGGAAACAGTAATGCCTTCACTGCCACCAACCCGTCTGCCGAAATGGAATGAAACTGTGTTATTACACTCTACTATAGATACATGCCACACTTTAGTAAGATATGTATTCCATTGACTCTGTCAGCTAGTATTTAGGCATAAGATTCTACGCATGTGTGGACAATCGGTACGTATATTACCAGGTGATGCATATGTTTAGGAATTTCACTATCAATACCACGCACGACCAATACCCCTCACGACCAGTACCACGCACGAATCATATCACGCACGACCAATATCAGGTTAGTTGGAGAAAGTGCATCATGAGGGACGACAACTACTTATTTTGTTTTTGTTAATTCTTTTAGGCACAAAGCAGAAGATCAAAAGGCTAGTGGGAAGCAACACACCAAAGGGACTGAATATCATAACTCAGATGCCGAAAGAGAAGCATCGCCACACCCCCAAACTAGCACGAAACACAGTCGAAAATCTTCGGATCATGAGGATGACAAAATGGATCTGAGCGAATCTGAAAACAAAGACAGTGCTGATGATACACAAGAAAAATCTGGAAAAGAAAGGTCCAGCGAAGGCGATGAAGCTGACCCGAAAGGCAAAGATGATTCAAAAGAAACCTCAGGGAGAAGAAAATCGGGTAAGTCTAAGAAAGAATCTACCGATAAGAACGAAGACGAAGAAGAAGAAAGGAAGGATGGGAAGAACACTTCGAAAGGAAAGGAGCCGAAGATAGACGAGAACGAAAACACAAAACGGAAGTCGAAATCGAAAGGTGGAAAGAGTCAAAATAAGAAAAAAAAGCAAGAAAGTTCAAGTTCTAGTGATTCAAGTTCTGACGAGCAGTCAGCATCAGACAGTGAAGAAAGTGAACACAGCACTGATTCAGGAAAAAAGAGCCGGAAGAAAAAGAAAGCGGCGAAGCAACACAAAGCTGACAAACGTGACAGTAAAAAGAAGACGAAGAAAAAGAGACGGAAGAAGAGTTCGGAAAGTTCTTCCCAGTCAGAATCGTCGGATTCGGACTCGAGCTCGGATTCGGGTTCAGAAAGAAGTGAACGAGAAAACAAACGCAAGAAGAAAAAGAAGAATACCAGGGAAGATAAAAGCTCGGACAGGGATGTTAGAAAAACTAAGCAAAAGAAACAAAGACCGTCCGATCGACAGACCGTTAAACGCGGTCACAGCACAAGTGAAGAACGGACACCGTCACCAGCACACCATCGTAGATCAAGAAGTCGCTCTAGAGGATTCGCGAGGCCAAATTACAGAGGGCGATCGCCACATACAAACCCAAGGCAGCAGTGGGGGATGCAACGAGGGAGTTGGGTTGGCCAAGACAGGTACTCTTGGAGTGATTATCGCGGCTACCAAGGGCGCAGATTCGTTGGACGGAGCCCAAGGAGATACTCAGACTTCAGACCAAGGCCAAAGTACCAAGGTGCTCGCTCTCGATCACCCGAAAGGACCTTCCGACGAGGTCCGCAAAATAGATCTCCCGAGGTACGGAGAGAAAGAATGCGCAGTATCAGCAGAAGTCCAGAAAGAAAAAATCGACAACGGAGAGGTAAAAGGAGTAGAAGCGCTAGTAGCAGTGAAGGAAGTCGTGAACGAGTGTCGTCGGCTAAGCGTAAGTCGGCAAAAAGAGAGCGCTCGTCCTCACGCACTCGTGCCAAGCCAGTGAAGGATGAAAGTAGTGATGATGGTAAAGACGTAAAGAGCCGGAAGAAATCAAAAGACAAAAGGTATGTTAGCGTAAATATTTGAGTGAATGTAAGTGTCATTTTTGCCTTTCAGAAACAGGTCCAACTGGGTGCCGTAACTCTACCAGGACTGGGATATTCAATTTCAAATTGGCAGTACTTGGGAGGATAGTAGGCCCACAGCAATCTTCACGCTGCCTTACCTTACCCTGTCCTGCTTGCGCGGATACGCTTGACTCTTTCTCTCCAGCCATCATGATCGTTCATTGCGTTTGGGAGATC
>PUGI020000073.1:0-13685 GCA_008930755.2 Alatina alata | reverse complement strand
TTTTTACGTATTTTCAAGTTGAGAGTCCGGGTATTCGAGTAGTCCGTGCCATTACGGACTCCCTAAATTTCCATGTTATCATAGGTACAACATACTTAATTATGCAACAATGCAAATTCATTACACCACAGGAAATTTTGCTCTTATTCTCCGCTCTCCCTCGAAGTTTTCAGTTTTCTGCCACCCTGTCCAGAAGGTCTTTTCAAATGAAAGTTTAAAAAAATTGTACTACAGTAATGTCTCCGCGGAAACGCACACGTTATATTTTTATCTCATGAAAATAAAAAAATGAAGAAAATGCAAAAAAGTATATTTTGAGAGTTGGCGGAATAAAAATCAGTACGATTCTTAAAGTTTTTGTAAAATTTGAGCTTTTTTAACCTTGCGACTCTTATTAACAGGATTCTTATCAAATAAAGAGTGTATTGACAAGAAACGTTTGAAAAAGCAATAGAAAAGACAAATATTTTCTAAGATCTATTACTAAATCATCAATAATATTTACAAGTACTTAAAATGAATTGTTGAAATAATGCCATAATGTAAAATATGCCAAAATGATAATAAAAATATTCGTTTTCACTGTTTCTACTCCTTGGAATGAAAAATGATTAAAACTTTGGAACCTTCATTCTCAATCTTTTAAGAATCATTTGAGGCAGAAAATGAAAAAACAACTTTAAGGTGTACTCATCACAAAGAATAAGCTATGAAGCAGTCAGAAAATTGTTTCATTTCGAAAAGTATCGAAAGTATTACTTTAAACCAGTCAATGAATAAAATTGATGATTAGATGGAGAAAAAGTGGAGGCTCCCTCATTCCTGCGGTTCACTGCGTTGCTACGATACTGACAATTGTAAAACCTCTCCTCTAAAATTACCTGAAATAACAGTTAAACGTACCGCTTGCAATGTAACATAGCAAAAGGATGCGTACTCAAGTTGCTAAGAAGCTTTCTTCAGTAACTAGCCACACCAGAAGTGATGTGTTGGTCAACGGTGGAAGCATTTACGTAGCGGCAGACAAATTAAAAACTTAAATATTTTATGAAACTACACGAATAGTAATGAAATAACGTTGCTTCTACCTGCAGAAGATCATGTAGTTACGTTTCTAAAAATCTTAACCGATTTCGTTGTCTTACATGTACATGACCTACTGGCTCCAAATCCTCTCCTAATGACTACAACTCTTTATAAGTTGTTCTTATTACAGTTTTAAAATTGCATGATTTACTAGCATAATTAGTTCCATTCCGTAATCGATTTCTACAGCAATGCATCCATCATCAGTCACTAAAGATGGTTACAACTTATCTACGACCAGTTTCCGTAGTATTGTAACCTTTGTCTAAAAGTAAACAGGAGAATATATAATTAGTATAAAGGGGATATGTTTGCCGTTTACGGAGAGGAAATTGGTACAGAGAAAAATAAACTGGTAACAACCAGTAGCAAAGTTTAAAACTTGGCTCAAATGTCAAAACATTAAACAATCATACGAGTTGCCTTCAGCACCCCTAGGAACTACACGACTATCGAGTTAGCTAGAGGTAACGGTTACAGTAATATTCAAGACAAAAAGGTATACAGCATATGGTATACAAAATATAATACTGAATATAAGGTAAAAAATTTCGATTATATTTTAGTACAGTATGATCTAGTATAGCAAAATCAGGCACAGTCAAATGTAGCATGCTATCTTTTAGTGTACTGTAGCGTAGAATAGTATTACGTAGAATTGTTCTGTATAGTATCGAGTAAAGGTAGCTTTTTAAAAATTTAATCTTAAGACTCGACATCAGTATGGTATTAGATCTTATCTTGTTGGATCTAAGAGTGGTTTTCTTAGAAATATTTAGAAACATTTTATCGTAATTTAAAAGTAGTAATATAACGCCAAACTGCGATTTTTACAGGTTGGTGGACTCTTGTTTTCTAATTTTTGGATTTGACGATACACTGACACAACCAGAAATAACTTCAATACATAACGACAATTCCAGTCATTAGCATCTCCAATATCAAGAATAGAACTTAAAAAGTATTCAAAAGAAGAGGAAATGAAAGATCTACATGTTGACCGAGATTCAAAAATTAAATTATTTTCATAAATGAGACATTCAGCGAAATGTTCTAAAAACAGCGAGAATACGGATTAACTGGGTGATGTATTGATTTTGCTTGTAGAATCTGCCACCGTCCTACCTACCTTCAGCAGAAAGAGAGATGGTTGATCAAATGTTTGCTGTAAGTAAGGAACAAATTTAATTACCCATAACTGTTCAAACTTCGAAATTTATCTCATCTATTCCGATATTTCAAGATTTCTACGAGCAAGTATTCGAATATTTAAATAGGTACCGATACCGAGATGTGATACCGGATGATTTGTTGAACACTTAAAACTATATGCGCGTCTATTTAGTTCATACTGCTACAACAGTCAAAGTATGACACTGAATACCTTTAAGACGTGCAGAAACCAAACAGTTTAAAGTTCATGTATGTGTGTTTATTAGGCTGCCTGGCCACAGAAATCACGCCGTCACATGTCACGCGTCACCTTTCGCATGTTATGTCGTGTCATGTCACATAAAATAAGCATGTCCACTTCCCTTTTCACGTCACACGTGACGCATGACATGTGAAACGTAAAAGATGAAATCCATGGCTTTAGCAACAAGGAAATCAGTCAAACCGATATGGGTGTCACGCGTGCCATTGGTGTCAATCTTGGTGTCATTCTTTATGTATTAGGATGTGTGTGTGTGTGCTAAATTGCATGCTATAGACAAAATTTCTCATCAGGGCCTGAGAAACGGACCTCAGACAAGCATTTCACGCAACTGAAACCAAATTCTAAACTTTTTGAATAGTTTTTGAATTACTATTCGAATATCGCTGAAGATGTCTTCGAATTCAACAGGATCACACAATTTCCAAAGAGACTGTACTACTAGCAGGCTGCCTCGGAACATTTCAGTCACTGAAAGGTTAATATGACAATATCAATACCTAGACGTTCATCTCGTATCGCTCATAGTGCCGTTTGACAAGGACCTCGTGCTACTGTTACTAAGGAATCCCTAGCGGAGCTCGAAAAATGAGCGAGAAATCCAAACGATAAGCTATTAAAATTAAGAAAATGTACCTTCTGTCAACGTACAATGCGCGAGCTGTCAACCAATTCCCTGAACTAACAGCCAATACTATTGTTTTCAAAATTTATGTGATCTGCAGACAGTACCATCAACACCTCCAAGACCATGAAGACCTAGACTGTCGCAAAGCTGGTAAAAGATGAACTCTGATCACCAGGTTGGCGTGTAAGAATGCCATGGCTTCGACCTTTTGAGGAGTTGGAATGTTACTTAGTCCCTTCACAGTAAAAGCTCTCAAGAGGTAAGAGAAAAATTACACACAGTACTATCCTTGCAGATTTTAAGCGGAATCCAATTACTATCATAGTTTTTTGTTACAGCCCAACAAACGTCTCCGAAGTAAACACCGTGATCCAATTCTACAACGAACTGTCTCCACTTGTAAGGAATGTACCCAAGCATAATATTCTGATGTTTGGCGAAGATATTAATGCACAAATCGGGAATAATTCTCTCAGCAACAATGTGACATATCATCAGACAACAAACAGTAATGGCGACCATCCCTTGGACGTCTCTACCGTAAACGAACTACATAATCTTAACACTAGATTTCAGAAGCGAAAAGGAAAACTCTGGACGTTTGAATATCCAAATAGCTTCACGCACAGGTAAACTACGTCTTAATCGATCGTAAAAGGATTAACAACCGTACAAACTGTGACGTCTACACTAGTTCCGCAAGTGCCTTCTCCGATCACAGCATTATCTCTTTCGGTATTAGGCTGAGCCTGTAAGCAAACAAGAGAAAGACATGGATTGATCTTTCATGTCGATGGGATAAAATCACAAACGATGATGATGTCCGGTCTCAGTACATCTTGAAGATTAGAAACAGATGTGAGGCATTAAAATTAAAATCAGAAACGAATACAGCAATTTCACCAATGCACATAATAAGCTGCAGAGAGATTTATTCCACCAAGGCCTTGAACTCAATGAAGAATTTCATGGAAATCAGGATCTGTTCAGGCACACAGCAATAAGAATTAAGACATCATACCACTCAGACAGATTCGACTCGAAAACAAGAAAAATTAGGATTGCATGATCCTGAAATGGAGAATTATTTTCAAAACAAAATCGACGTAGTTAAACTGAGTTCGGAAAAGACAATATTGAGTCGCTTAATATGTCGTAAGCAAAATATGTGGCAGAAATAAAACATGCAGAGCAAACCTCGCAGCTATTAGCCAGCAAGATCGAGTAGACAAGTGGAAAACTCACTTTTAAGATCTTCTTGGAAAACCAGTCGAATTGACGTATTGAAAAATCACACCGGTAGTACAGCATCAGCAGGCTGTTAAACGTGAATCTTTTACAGAAGAAGATCAAAACAAAACTCTAGCAAAGATCAAGGATGAAAAAGCCAACCAAAGCTATCATGATACTTTATTAAAACTTGAAGGCCAAATTTAGCTCTCCAAATGGCTATACTGGGCTTTTGAGGTCGTCGCTGGAGTACCTCCAGGGGACACGGTTGCCCCATACCTGTTCATCGTATGTCTAGACAATGTATCAAAAACATCACTAGATCTCTCCAATGACCTTGAGTTTACAGTCGGCAAAGGAAGAAGTCGAATATACACATCTAATATCACAGAAGCTTCCTTTGTCGACGATCTAGCCTTCCTAACTAGCCTAGTAGAAGGAGCTAACAAACTCCTACACTCGCTTGACCTAGCCGCATTAAGCATGGCGCTCTATGTCAGCATAAACAAGGCCCAGCTTAGTAACTTTAATTGTCACAGAGTTTTTCATTTGCTGTCACGCCACCGTCTAAAATCAGTGGAAACTTTCTCCTATCTTTGCAGTGACACCACTTCCTCTGAACGGGATATTACCATCCGCATAAGCAAAGCATGATCAGCCTCAACCCCAATATCTGTCATTTGGAAAAAGAATCTTACCAAGAACATAAATAAAGACGTTTTTCGTTCTGCAGTCGAATCTGATTTGCTATATGGATCCTCAGCCTGTATCCCAACAAAAGAAGCTAGGAAACACTCTCCATAGCTTTGAAACACGTTCGCCTAGAGCTGCCCTGAATATCTCCTGGCAGGAAGAGCCCCACAAAATCCAGCCTCTATAATAAACTTGCGTCGATTTCAAAAGTCATAGGAGAAAGGCGGATTGCGTTTGCAGGCTATTCCTCTCCAAATAAAGATTAGCTCATTAGCGATATAATTCTCTTGAATCAATCACATGGCTATAAAAGTTTAGGGAAGCCACCGAAAACTTACTTTCAACAGCTCATCTATGCCAAAGGTCTTAACCTTTAGGAAACTTCGCACTGTGATGATGCACAGAACTGTATGGCCTGTTATTGTCAAAAGAATCAGAGCAATTTAAAAGGAAATGAGTAAGTGATTTAGAGATCGAAACAAGTACAAATGGCTTAATATGAAAAACAGACCCGAGAAAAGCATGGCATCTGGTCGCCCTACTTATAATTTGTGTTTACGAGTATACAGACAACAAACCTTTGGCCCCGACGGTCTTAATTTGGGTAGGAGAACTTTTACGGAGACAATTCTTCAAAAACCTCTTCGTGGAGATAAACATATAGCCTTTACAAACTATCTTACTGTTCAGTACATCTTTCCTTGTTCCATCTGTATCACATAATGCAAGATTATTTCAATTTTAATAGTGCGAAATAGTGAAAATTAATTAAATCTAGAACTTACTTACCTCTTTCAATCCTGACCGCACTGTCCCAGATTACATAACAATGGCAAGGATTTATGAATATCTTTTGGTAAATTTTAATTTCAGTTTCATATACTGGTCTATTCAATATTTAGTACTTACTGTCTGGCCGACTCGGCAGCCTGTCTGTTTTTCATTTCTTCCAGTTTTCTTTTCTCTTCTTTTTTCCTTTCTAGAGCTTCCGCCTAAAGAAAAGTAAATATTATTTGTGAAACCACAGCTGTTATGAGCTAACGTGCCGTAGCAACGCAGTGGGTCGGCCTGGGCCAGTGTCCTGGCCCACCCCCTTTTTCTCCCTGTAGTTGTCAATTTTATTCATTCATTGGTTAAAGGTTAAGCAGGTGGACCAGTATTTTATAGAAGTCGAAGTAATTTGCTATATCCCTAATCATAGATGACAGTATAGATCTGATTAATTTATTATCAAAAGTTAGAAAGGTATTATTCTTCGTGTTCAATTTTAGGGCCTGAAAATTCATTAAATCTAGTTTGCATGTTGCAGGAACTAATCTTCACAGTGTTTCCATATCAAAGTACAGAGCACAGGAAGATTTTTAGCACTTTCTTAATAATGCTAGGAGACCCCAAGAAGATAATCTTGGTCACAATGGTGACGTAGTTTATGAGAGGCCCTTAGTTTGAAATTTGTTGCTACATCCCTGGCTAACAACTATTCGTTAATATACATAATAAACCATATATTTAGTTGTCTCGACGATTAAATAGCGATCTATGTGCCATAATCTGGCTCAGAGCGTAAAAAATTAATTATGATATTAAAGTCATACGATATGGGAGAGAAACAAATGCCCTGGGTCTACGTATGATGACATAGGATTCCCAGTCCTCTGAAATCAGGTCGGCATTCGGCAATGCCGACCTTAACGCTGGCCCCACTTACCTTTGCGTCAGCAAGAACGTACCGACCTCTTCCTAGCTATTCGCCGGCATGCCGACCTCAAACACAAATTCGTTAATCTTGCCGACGTCAAACCCATCAAGAAATATCCATAAGAAACGCATTACATACTGACAAGAAATATATATCATCATAAATTCAAGTGCATTCCACTTTCTCCATGCAGATTATCATTATTCCCAAATAATAATAGCGTAAATAAGCGTTAAGGTTATAAATAGCATAAACATAAATAAACGTGAAGATCAGAATTTTCAACATAAATTTTGACTCATTTAATCGTTTGAATAGCATCTATGAAGACATACCAATTTGATGGATTAATAAATCAGAACAAGCAACTCAATTCGTACTCGAAACATACGCTAAGAAGACACTGAGAAGGCAAAATTTTTGGTGTCGTCATCGGCATTCTTTGAATTGGTCAAACGCTGCTAATACAAGCTTTGATGCGCTGTTCAACAAAATTTTTCATCCAGGACGATATGTGAATCAAATTTACTGGACTAAAGAGCTTGCGTCAATTTTTTTCATTCAGGTAGTAAAAACCAAAAACTACAGTACATACGACAAATTACAGACTGCCGACCTCCGAAGACCTGTCAGAACGTCATTGCCGAGCTGCGCCCGGCTCATATCGGCAACCCTGTGCCATCCTCTATTTCAATGGATTCAGAGGACTGTAGGATAGCCAGTTCTTTTTCTCGCCGGATGCAACCTTCCTTACTTAATTCCATACACCTTGAGACTTCTAGTAAAGGGCCCTGCTCTTTCAAACTTATCCTCGAATAAATTTTCTTCTTTAACTTGCATCAAGTAATATAAAACGTCCTCTGTTAAATGCGTCCCTTTATTAAACGTCTTCTTTAAACGCCTCGGAAGAGGCAGAAGATGATATGGTAGTTTTAGTGGACTTTGATGAAAACGAAATCTGTTATATTGATAGTGTCTGAATACGTTAGTTTTCTTTACCAGAAACTTAAAGGCTGTGTCAAAAACATTTATCCTCAAACAAATATTTTCCGTTATATGTTACAAATTTCATTAACACCTGCCTCTTTTACACAGACCCTTGAAACAGTTCCAATATGGTAAACGCCCGGAAGTTTCTTAGAAGTTATACCGTACACCTTTCATTACTGGGTATGCAGTAAGCAAGGAAGTATGAAAGACTTCTTGGTTGCTCGAATGAAAATCAATCTGGGGTGCCCCCTCCCGTCTCATTTACACAAAGCAATTTTATAAAAACCAAACCATATTTCACATAAAGTAAACCTTTCGAGGTTTGCTCTGCAAAAAAATCAGTTACATTTTGACGCCAATTTTTCTGGCTGCTTTATGTCTGATTGAGAGGGCAAAAAATCCGCTTAATCGCTATTGTGAAATGAAAGAGCAAAAAACGTTTTTGATCTGCTTGGGTTGAAAGTTTTTAGATGTGGAGGTGTGTAGGTGGGGGTAAGCCCTGGTTACAGGTTGTTTCGTATACACACATACGATTATTTTTCATAATATGTGGTTCCCCCTATAGCGTGATGTCGGGGTGCGATCGCACCCACAGTACCCCAGTTTTGTTACGCCCTTGGTAGTGTGATTTGTCAGGTTGACAACCAAATAGAAATTTCGAACCATCAACCTTAACCTTTTGCTTGCTAGTATTAGTTAAGAAAGCGTTGTTGCTAGTAGTTAATTGCTTCATGATCCCATTGTAAATATGTTAGCTTTCTTACCGCATCATTTTGGTAAATAGATTCGCAAACAAAATGTAGCAATACTGGATTTCATCGATTGGTGTAAGAGCCTCGGGTATCTACGAAGGTATTGAAGGCGTGAGCAGAAGGATAGCAACAGTCGCAGTTGTTGTAGAAGCTGTAGTGCAATCATACGGCCCAGCATGGCAAGAGAGATTAATATATCAATACAAAGAAAGTTCTACTACAGACGAAAGTATTCAAACTAAAAAATCTGACTGTAAATATGTCGGAAGGCCTACAGTTTAAAGAGCGTCATTGGCACAGCCAGCTATCGTATTCACAGCAAGATCGAAATCCACTCGAACGTGGTCGCGTGGTTTGTCTCCCAGAAAGTACAGAAAGCCCATTCGGGAATGCCAGTTCCAACCATTTGAGGCAAAAGATCACAGAAAACATTTGCAATTTGTACGGTAAGGTAACTGTTACTCCGAGCAATTGTGAGAACTTATACAAGCATATATCAATCATTCAGCAGATTCCCAAAATAACAACTAAACACTTGGTCAGTCAACAAGTCAGCCACTTGGTGGTATTCCTCCTGTCTACAAGGCAACAACATATTTCACCGGGTTTTTAGCACACGGAACACCCCCTAAGTACTCATCTTAGCACCTTGTATTTCCAGGCTGCTGCTGATGGATCAAGGTACAGAGTGATAAAAATGGTAGATAGACAACTACTAGAGTTTTTGACACATATTGTTGTGGCGTGGTTCCTTAGGAAAAGTTAGACATAACAAAGGAAAGGCATATGGACAATCTGGCAAGAAAAGTCATAAAAAACATTAAAAAACCCTAATTAAACTAATTTGGTACATATGACTTACGTAGAAAACTTTGCACATATCAATGGGCTCCAGCATGAACATTTGACGTGACTCACATAAGGAAAAAGAAGCGGAGGTATGGAGAAAGAAAGATATGCGGAGAGCATCAGATAAATCATCTTATTCTGCACGGCAAAAGCTGAAAGAAAGGCACAGACGATTAATCAAACTGGCTTCGGAAGCTACGGCAAGTCACTTCGATATTCCCACCGTTATTAAATGTTTATTAATACTCTGTACACTCATGCTGTTAAAAAAATGACACTTGCGAAGACCAATGACTACACCCTTTCCTAAAAGATTAGTTTTCAGGCATATAACCTTTTAATGCATTTACTCCATATTGAGAAATGGTTAGTCCAGTAGATACATATGCAACAGATGAATAATCATCCTCTCATCTCCTGTAGGTGGCATAGGGCCCAGAGAAGAGACTACCCGTTTCCCTATTTTTGGCTTAGGGATGAGAATAGCTTTGTTCATCTGAGTAAATAAACCACAGGTTAACAGCTGATGCATTAACAACAGTAAACGCAGTTCTTGTAGAGAGAAAATTAACGTTTTACACCATGTGCATAGAGTACGCACATCAAACTTTGCCACTAGTCGCAATCATCACTGATTTTACACCTATACTTTGTTTTCATTTTATCTTTTAAAAATCTAACATTGGCGCAAAGAAGCACGGAAAGATAAATATTGCAGATAAGGAAAGCCAAAAGGTGGAGAAATTATATCTGATTTCAAGCAGGGATAACAAAAATTGTATAAAAAGCACAAATAGAAGTTACAGGACAAAAAGTAAGAGTGAATAGCAACATGTGGGTAAAGAAAGTAAAGAATTGGACCACGCAAGTAGGATAAAACGAGGATGAGGGCAAACAAGCAAATAAAGAGATAGTGCAGAGGAAGTAACAAGCATGGTTGGTTTTTATAGGAGTAGCCAAAGACAGAAAGTATTGTAGTAGATCGTGGAGACGATCCGAATACAGTGGCACGACAAGGTGACGATGATAAATTTTGCTGAGCGTAAATCGAATTCCTTTACAGATTGCCTATGGAACAACGTAAAATTTTTATTGTATTGCAGTTAAGCGTTAAAACCACAAAGGCGTACAACCTTTTGTCTCTGTCTCTCTTTCATTGCCGCGATCTCAGCATCTTCTCTCCGTCTCTGTTCTGCTTTCCATTCCCTCTGCTTCATCTATTTAACAAAAAAGGTATGTTAGATATAAGGTTGAAATGCTAGTAAATAGTAATCAAATTTATAACTTCGAAACTAACTTAGACCATATATTAAGTCTGCTACTAACTGAACTTTTTAGCTGCATTAAACAATCCAGTATTACTTAATTACCCCGGGCGCTGCAAGAACAAAATAAACAACAACCTTTGTAACCTTTTAGCCTTCCGTAAAAAGATTTTACATCAATTAAAGTAATAATACATTAGTTGATCTGGGTTTTGTGTATATAATCTATGCTCAAAACGATAATCTAGATTATCTAGCTGCGTGAAGTGGAAACGGTAAGAAGTGAGTGTGGTGTTTTGTTTATGTGTTTACTGCGGCCCTTCCATGACAGTTAAAAGGGAAGTTGGGGTAATTGTTTAGCGGAATGTTTTTGTGTAACTTTTGCCACTTTATGCGCAACTTTTGATGATACCATTTTTATCATCTTGAGTAAAACTTTAAAGATATTTAGCACAACAAAACTTTGCTCTACTCATGACCTTGCTGTTAAATCGCCCCAGTGAATAAAATTATATTTACATATAAAAAACCAAAGTGTTAAGTCAAAACATTCTAGCGTTAGAGCTCGAAATGACAGACAGACAGAGGCACCTACGGCTCAGGTCACCTACGCATAAATGCTGCCAGTAAACACTCATAACGACATAACATCAAATAAGCTTCATTGTTGATTTGTTTGGTACATATTTATTCGGATTATTTGAAAGACGTAGCTTACACACCAAAATATATTTAATTGCAGCATGCTTATGATGGAAGTAAATTTTCGTGGACGCCAACTTCTGAGTTTTTCACGTGGGTTTCTTTAGAGGATAGCATAAATCCTCGTATTTTCCTCCGATTAGATTTCCAAGATGACTAATGTTTTCAGGACTATATTTAATGCAAGCATTATGATGAGAATATTCCTCAACTGAAAAGAGGAAGAATTTTTGTAAAATTCCTTAAGTGAATTATTGTTAGTAATTGAGAGTAAACTTTTGTTGGTGTAGATGTTAAGTATTCTGCCGGGATTACTTTCTTGCAGACGCAAAGTTAAGCTTATTTACACGGATCTGTTTCGACAGAAATCTATCTCTAATGATCTTGGCGTATGCCTTGCACTACAATAACTCCCAAAGGGCCAAAATTTGCGAAATCCTTGAATCTTAATCCTCACAAAAATTAATTTAGATAGGTAGGAGCTCATAGACTACCGTATGTTAGGATAAATGTTTGTGGATACTGGATACCCTCTCCTCCATTTACCCTTTTTATACATACATCCCTACATATGCCTTAGGGGGGATCCCCACTTATGCTTATTTTCTCTGGTTTGCCTTTCGAGTTTGGTCTCCGAATGCTCCTGTTTAAGACAGTTCGGGCATGTAAACTCATAGCGAGATAAAAGATAATCAGATTAGTGGACGATGCACCTTATGTTGATGCATTTACAATGATGTCCACATCCCTAAAAATTTCAAATACTTAAATACATTGGAGAACTGCATTATTATCACCAAAAACATTTAGAAAGGGGTAATTCTTTCCCTAGTTTGCCTACCTTACTTCCCTGTTCTAATTCAATTTATCATTGTTTATACATGCTGACTTGTTTACAAATGTTATAGCCTTACAATAACTGAGTTATGTCCATAGGCACTTACTATTCAGTTCCTTTGTACAGCTCCGGCACCACAAATAAATGTAAAAAGTACTAATAATACCATTAGTATATCACTGTTAATTTCGAGACAAAGGAGCTATACAAGGCGTCGTACCTTTTGCTTTACTGGTGCTCTTATTTGCTGATACTGTAAGCTATTGACGTATTGATCCATGGGTAATGAAGGGCCTCCTACGCACAAAAACAAGGTAGATAACCGACACGTCAGAAGAGACTAAGAATAGATTTTCAACAGTGTTTATATAAAAATAGCACAAATTACCCAACTTCAGAGATATAAATGCACATATTCACCGTTCTAACAGAAAATAACGGCGAAAGAGTGTTTTAGACTTCTGATTCGAAATTGCAATATACCATTCATTTAACGGAAGGCTACGCAGCTCGGATACTTTTCGTATCCGTTCTTCCATTTGGATACTGTAATTCCTCTGCTCATATAAGAAACTATTGGAATTATATTAACTAAAAAGTGGTATGTTTGCAACGTTAACGTCGGTTGTTGCTGTTATAACCCCTACATTTGTTGCAACTCGACCATTACGGATACATACATACAGAGAGAACGCATGCCAAGAAAATACAAATAGATTTATTGTAACTCTATTTTCAAGTACATTGAACGTTAGATAACTATAAATAAAGAGAGTTATGTTAGTCGTCCTTTATATATAGAGCATATATAAGCAAATCTTGCTCTAGGATTAAAATGTAACCATGAGCGAAACAGATGAGGGAATCATTCTATTTGCTTGTTTTTCACATTTTAAAACTGAGTGCTGTAGTCCTCATCAGTAAACAATGAACAATTTAACCACACCTGAAAAAAACCCCAAAAATCAACTTAGCGTTACTACAAGTCCAAGACTTACAGATGGGACATGATAAAAATCCCGAAGCGAAAAATAGCCTTTGTAGCTAAGTTGGTAGAGTAGCAGCCTGCTACGCGTAGGTTTGTGTGTTCGATGCCCATATTGGTTGTAATTTTCTTTTCTTTTTTTTCTTATTTTAAGCTGCATCCAATGTTATGCGTAACGTACTATATGATGTTGAAGTTGTATTCTTAAATTTCTAGAAACACAGTTCTACTTCTCATTTCAGTGAAATGTGCCGTGACTGCCCAACTTTACTGAAATATTCCGCGTTTTTCAGTTTCGCTTCTAATTTTTGATCCGTATTTTAGTATAGGCATTACAGGCAAGCGGCAGTTGACAGATTCATTCAACACGCTCGCCTGTGATGCCTATGATAAAACAGGGAACGTGCCGAAATTGAATGTGTAACGTAAGAAACCAAATCGCTGTAACACACCAAACCGCTGTAACACACCAAACCGTTGTAACACACCAAATGTGTAGCAACCCCAAGTCACCTATTGAGATGCTGTCGCAT
>PUGI020000072.1:0-13700 GCA_008930755.2 Alatina alata | reverse complement strand
TTGCCCCCCCCCCCCCCTCGAATAAAACAGGAGAGGAAATGGACTGTAAGTACCGTGCAAGTATAAATTGAAGGGATCAAAGACATTATTGTCAAGGACAATATATCATTAGAGATATGGATAGTGGCATATAGACTAAGCTATAAAATTATTATTACCTCAATCATTTTCGGAAATCAGAATATGCTCTGGTTTATAAGCCCACTGGGCCTATATCCGCTTATAGACTTCTAAAAATATGGGCTTGTTTGTGGGGGAATCGGCTATGTTTGTTGTAATATGTTACGTTTGTAGAGATTTCACGCCTTTAGTATAGCTAGAAACGAGGTTGCAAGATCACAAGGCTGGTCAAATAACTTGCTACTTAGCCAAGCTATGTAAGATGGTTGCCACAAGAAGTTATTGTTATTTTCTTATTAGTGAGGCGTCTTTGGTTGACTTTTATTGTACAGAAAAGAAAAGTGCATCCTTTTTTTATAAACATTTTTTCGGTATGAGGGAACTTATTTTCCTCGCTTTTCATTTTAGCTTGTTTTATACATATGTTTGATATACGAGTGATAATTTTTGTGAGTGACGGCCCAATAGTTTTAAATTTACTTTTCACGGCCTCGTATTATGTTTGTTTTCCAAGAATGTCAACTTTGTGCTGAATGGGGGGTGCTATCGGCGTACATACTTGGGGTTAAGGAGGAGCAATTGCCATGGACATAAGCAAGCCTTTTTACACGAAGGTACTAAGTCAGCAGCCCGCCCCATTATAGCCATACACCCAGCCAATGCTAAAAAGGCGTATTGTCTGGGCGGAAAATGCTAAAGGAATAATTGGAGTAACAGATGTCAGTTATATACTTACGCTGACACGCATGCTGGTAGAATCCCCAATTTAAACTCTGGAATTTCTCGTTCTCGTTCGGAGAATGTATTGTTAAGGACACATGTCATTTGGCTTATTTATCTTATAAACACTGTTCAAAATTGGTCTTCCGCCTCCCTATCATTAAATAACCATTCAGTCTATTGAGGAGCCTCTCCTTTAATGGGAAAATACACCGGTAACCCTGCGAGTTGGCGATTAATGACATTCGCCCATTTGTCTTGTAGATACCAACAATTTTAAAATCGTATCAAGTGACCTGAATACTTTTAGGTTCCTATATAATAAGGTCTTTGCATCCCGTGTGACAAGCCGGTATTGAATAGTATGGTCAAATTTATTCCATTGATAGCATTTTACGCATTAAAACACCACGCCCTAATGCACGTACTATAATAACCAAGTTTTATACAAGATTAAATACCATATGACGTATCTTTGGCAGTGCCTTCAGCTAAAGGCCAAAACTCAAAATATCATAGAAAATCATCTGAGATACTTTGATTGTTATCTTCATTTGTATTTTGCATTCGGATATGATAGTAAATGCATACAGGTGGCGTCTGAAGCAAAGCTTAGGTTATGAACTTCGCAAGCCTTTATCTGCAGCTGACACCATCATTGTATTTTTTGCTGGTCCTGCTGCTACCCTTGGCATGCGGATAAATGTGGTGACCACTCCAACCTTTTGTTGATGGATATGATACCATGGTTACATGACGAAAAAGAGGCCATGGTACCCGTTTGGCAGGAAAGCAGTCTTGAAAAGTCGTAGTGCAAACCCTTACCCAAACGCTGAACGTAAGGCTTGAAATGGAGGCTAGAACTAAAAAAACCAGCTAATAGGCGGCTGAAATGATCACCACATATACCCGCTTGTCCGTTTTGTTGTAGCAATACTTTTGTCGACAGTGGTAAATTGTTATGGTGACCGCCTTGTCACTAATAGCAAATCTGATTGTGCTCATATACGTCACTCGCCAACAGCGGCAGCTCCATGAAGTGAACCGTTGTAGTAATCAACGCTTGTAAATGTTCTTTCACATCAACTGGTTCATTTCTCCATCCACACAGAAACGACTCAAGTCGGCAGAAGGTGACAGTAAAGTCACGCAAATATTTATACCAAGCAGGTAAGCAGTTTTTTATTATCAGTTTTGTAATATATAAGAAGATGGTCAATGGAAGGTGGAGGTGATACAAATGCTCGCTTTTCGTTGAATGATACTATATTGACGACAGGGGGTGGACTTTACTTCTGTCTTCGTTTAGGTTTTCAGCTCGTCCCCAGTATCACAGGAGCTTATTTCGCCAACTGGGGAAAGGTGGAAGTTTCAATGAATCGTGGCACTTTTGTACGAGGAGTTTATTTTGTGTCTTGCAAAGTGAAGTGTGGTGTAAATGTATTTTAAATACGATTTTAAGTATGCTATGAGGCCTACGGACACTACAGGAAAATTGAAAAAAGTGAAGTATATACTAGCGACATTGTTTTGCCCATTTTATTAACGCATCCAATTTTGTAAGTAGAAGTGCTGTAACATTTCAAGCAGGGATGCATTCTATGAAGTATTTAAAGAATTCGTTTGAGGTACAAAAATTAAAATTGGTTTAGTAATGGATTTGTTTTGCTCAAGATTTTGCTAAACGCTACAACTGTTCACAGCAAATATTTTCTGGTATGGACAAGGAAATTGGTAACGTAACAGTGTTGGATAGGACCGAAATAGGCCAACCAGGATAAGAAGGTGATTTAGCCGCTAGTGGCGTTTTAGTGATTCAGATGACACGAAAACCGGTGTCGCTCAATCATATTCGTTTATTTATTGACTGATTCTGATCCTATTTTATTTGAAGCACTAGACAATGTGTACCTTGTAGATAAAATCCGTTCGGCGACAAGACAGGGGCTATTTTATTTTGATGAATGCAACCTCAAACACGGCGAGATGAAAACGAAAGCGGGATTGTGCTAAAACTTCAATCAACGTTCACTTTTGAGTGACGTAAAATGATGTTTTGCCCGTGCAAAACCCGTTTTACTGTCTTGGGTAAATATATGAGATGAAGTCTGCAGAGTAGGCACTCCCAAATGTCGGGTTCTTTTCGCCGGTTGTAAAATTACGCGTTATTTTAGTGTTTAATTGCATTTATTTTCGCTGTTGGTTCGGGATTAGTGATTACGCCGAGATTCATAAAGTGCACTAAGGGTATAGTATTTGTAACACGAAGAAAAATTACGAAAAGTCTGCATGTCAACAACATTTGCTGTCGTTGGTATACGCACAGTGCTGCACTGGTTGGAGTCGGTGTCTTTGACTAGAAGTCTGGAAAGGGAAACGGAGGGTGCAGAAACCAGGGTGTTCAGGTTTTATTGTGGAGTGACGACACTGGATCAAATGAAAAATGAGAAGGTCCTAAGAAAGCAGGAGATAAGTAAGGTAGAGGCAAAGTTGAGAAAAGGAAAACTTAAGGACGTTCAGGCATTTTGAAAGGAGGACTAACAAGTGCGGGACGAAGAGTGTAATGAAACTAGCAATAAGAAAAGTGAAGAGGGTAGGACGAAAGGGACGGTGAATGGAGCATGATTTTGTTGAGGAGGGCATGAGAAGCCTGGATCTGGAAGCAGAGGACTTACAGGACAATACCAAATCGAAAAAGGCGATTTATATTGGTGAAAGGGAGAAGTGTAAAGATCTACAGTTGCAGTTGTTATTGCATAAGGAATGAAACATTAACTGTTATAATATTTCATTTTCCGTTTAGTAACACTGCAATTAACTTAACGTTGGCTGTTCAAGCAACAACACAGTTGACAACAACAGGATCAGGGAACCTTCAAACACCAAATTACATTTGCGAGAGTTGCTTTGGTATGTTAGGGGTTTCGGTAGAGTACTTTTTTCCAAAGTACGTTATGCTTTGTCTCCTAAACTATCTATTGTAAATGTCTACATATGTAAAGATGCATTTCATTTAATGAAGGCAATGTTATAAACCTTGCTGTATACAGACGTGGAAAACCCGTACCATAACGACCAGGTTTGGTGCTAGTGTAACTTTAAACTTTTTTATGCTTCCAAAACGTCTCCTCCATCCCAGTACACTATACCAGAACTGTTAGGCGATGGAGATGCCATTCCTTCATCTTTCGGAGACGTCTCGTGGAAAGGCTCTGCTCTATCTGCGCAGTTCTGGTTCAGCTATATAGATTTGAGAAGAAGTGACTTATTAAATTATAGATGGATAGGGGCTCAATAAAGGTAGGGTTAGGATAGGAATAGGTTTTATACTGCGGTCTCCGATAGTTCAGTAGTATAGCGTTGATACGGTAAGCCAGAGGTCCCAGGTTCACATACCGTTTGGAGCGTGTTCCATCATATGAACAACCAAACAACCAATTCCAGATTGATGCCTGGTTGATTTGTGTCACAAGTTGAAATTCCTTTGCCATCATTGTTATTTTTATTATCGTTATTATTATTAGTGGTGCACTGTAAACGTCGTTAATATTAATCTTGCGTTTTGCACGATGTTATAGGACGTGACTCTCTGCTTTGGTATCCATGGGGACCATCAACATCACAGTGTAAACTATACCTTTGCAAAGACTGTTGGGTATATTGGAAAAAATATGGCGGGCTTAAGAAATCAGCTAAAGCAGGTATGCTTTGTGTCGTTGCTGTTTCTTACAAATACAGACATTAATTTAGCCTGTTGTAGCTTAGTTTGTTATTGTATTTATAATGTTACTCCGTTTAATCTAGAAATTGTAGTTTAAATGATTTGAAAGAATTTACGGTTGCGCGGAGATAGTCTGAATGGTCAGAGCAACTGAGTTTTTATATTTTTATATTAGATTCATTTGCTCAAGCCCTCGTCCTATTGTGATATCCTGGAACAAGATATTCACTGTACTGTGCGTGACTTAATCAGTGTGTAATCATGAGACGAGACTGAGATGGCGAAGACACATTGTATGCGCCCAATTTTAGGTGCTGTGGATCACGAAAAGATATTAACAGCAAGTTGGAACTTTGGGTAGCTTTGGGGAGATAACCTTCAAAAGTCTCTGTTGAGTATGCATAGCATAGAAAAGAGTGTCATTTTACCCAACTGTCCTCAACCATTCTTGCCGTTGCGTAGTTATATGCAGTATTGGCTCACAAACGTTTAACTTTTTTGAATAAGGTAGTTCTAAAGTAAGTACCCCGGACCTTATCTGAAAACGCATTGCCAAGATAAATATCCTTTACCGTGCAATGTTTTTAGATAACATGAATTATACGTTAACTTATTGAACCCTTTCTTTGTAGATTCGGCGTCAGAGATAAGTTATAAATGCAAAATTTGCAATAAGAAGTTTAACCGAGCAGAACGACTTTCGAGTCACATGTCAACTCACAAAGCGTACAAATGTAATGCAGTGGGATGTGGAAGGGTACGTACATGTTTTGGCTTTTTGAGTAAGGTATTACTTCATTGTAGCAGAATACAGGATTGTCATGTGATGTTTTGCAACAGGATGTTCTTAGTTGTAGGTTTTATGACCTTAAGATCCGTCTAGTCAAGGATGGGCCAACGTTGTGGCGCAAGGGTCGTACGAGGATGTAAAATTTGGCAGTCGTTCCAAACTACTAGCAGATGAGGGGGATATCCTGATCAGGCAGAGGAATCTTCCAGGTTGAGACCCCATGACTGCGATTACCGCAAAAGTTGATAGTGTGGACCATCGAATTTTTTAATGGATGATTCATCGAATATCCAATAGCCTCGCAACTGTTTTATCAGGAATAGATTTAATAAAAACACAGGAGGGCGAGGGAGGGGTGAACTGATAGACATTACAATACATCGATTATGAGAGTATGTGTAAAGGTACGGAGGTTGTGTACTAAATATGACAAACATGACAGATTCTAGTAGCGGATACTAACTGTTTCAGTACAAAAAAAATCACGTTACAGAGACGATTGACTCAAATATAGAAAATCATTCGTGTTAGCAGTGGGCTTCTTAATAGATTCAACTGAACCATAGATCGATAGAAAAATGGATATGGAAATGGATATTATTATTTTGCATTAATTTAGCATATTTTATGTACACTGTATGAGATGCATTCAGTAATACAAGGGGACGCATTTGACCAGCCGGGGGCTGTTTGCAGACCGCAGTTACTAATCTTTCAGTATTTTAGGATTGCTTGTTCATACTTAATGCAGTGGATACATTTCTTTAAGACTTTAGGTAGATGTTAATCACAGTGAGCCCACCTGTGTTAATTAGAAAAAATGGTCCTATACCAGTATAAATACATCAGAACAAAAAACACAACTTGTGGTCATTTTTGATACGGCTTGATATTGCAGGTTTAGTTCCAGCGTTACAACTGGTTTCTTTTCTACTAAAGCTTTGGTGTTTTGATAATTAATAGCTGAAGAAACCTAATATATTTTGAGCACCGTTGGTGTTTCATTTACTCCTCAAAATTTAATGTTCGTATCAGGATCATCAATCTCCTTTTGCATGAAATATCCACTGTCCCCAAAGTCAGTAGCTGTCGCTAATTGTATGGCTCTTTTTTGCCAAATATTCGATCATGCAGAGATATTCTTAATAGATAAGGGTTGCTTTGTTTTAGATAGCCGTGCAAGATCTTGCTATGAACCTCGTTGAATATAGAAATATTGAAGTCCTTATTTTTATTGTGTAAATTATTGGTCGCTGTTAAGCATATGCTACTTAATATCCGACAGTGTCAAGGACACGGATAGCAAGCCCGGGTTACGTAGCAGAAACGAGAAGAAAAGTGGTTCCTTTGTAGCCAAGTTTTATTTTCTTTCCCAGAATCAATTTCCTGTTTGTAGCAAAACCTCATTTCTTATTTAGACGTTCGATTTGAAAGCCCATTTGAGCCGCCATCTTGCAAATGTTCACAGTATTTACCCGGAGGCCAAGAAACTTAAGGTGAAAACGCCTTTCCATATGTGGAGCACACCTTTGACAAAGATAACACGATACGTTTGTAAAGAAATAGTCAAATTGAAACATAGGGCCAGAGTTCAAGG
Organism: Alatina alata; assembly: GCA_008930755.2. Lineage (NCBI taxonomy): Eukaryota > Metazoa > Cnidaria > Cubozoa > Carybdeida > Alatinidae > Alatina > Alatina alata. The sequence goes on along the minus strand of PUGI020000072.1, from coordinate 6,752 downwards.
AGATGGAGTGAATCTCATAGACCTTAGAGCACAGTGTAAGTATAACAGTATTATCTAATCAGTTATGCATATTTATACACGTGCTTAATGAAGTGGCTCAAGGTTATTGCTTATTTAGTTAAGAGGATGTCATTTTATGTATTTTTTGTATAATTTTATGATATTTTGTTTTTATAAATATTATTTACTTCATGTTTTTTTTTCATGCTGCCAAAGAAAAATGTCTTCTTATACATCCACGTCCACCAAATTGTGATAAAATGTACTAAACTTACTTATCGGAGATGTTTTGTTTTATAAGGATAAATGCTTTCTATAAAAGGATTGGAAGATGTAAACTAATGCTATTGTTCTGGTGTATGTTTACGAATGGGAACTGAACGTGTTCTGAAATTTTCTGTAAAAACTCTCTGCTAAATTTGAAAACTTTTATACTAGGTTTGGACGTTATAAGCCAGAAGACCCAGGCCTCTGTTTATCTTTGTACATCGTACATTTTTAATAGCGGGGTTTTACCTAACGAAGGCATAAATTGACCATGGGTAAATGCTTCTCCAAATTGACCCTTTGGTAAGTCATCCATGAATACACACCGTATTTTCTTGATTACGAACGGCCACTGAATAGGAACTGCTCTAGAACAGAAAGCGCATTTTACGAGGACTTAACTTAATAGACAGCCTATTGAATCCACCGAAAATGACGTCGGCATTTGTGTGACGGCCTCAGCCGGCCGCATGCTGGCAGAATATTTGCCGATCTACACCTATTTATAGGTCGGTAAAAGCGTCTTAAGAGGTCATCGGTGGTCGGCAATTTATCTAAAACAGGGTTTCCAGAAAATGTTACATCAAAGCAGTTTTGAGACGGCAGAAGCTGAAAGTCCTGAAATGGCCCCCAAAAATTGAATCGAACCGTCCTATAATTACACTCCAAATTTTTTGTCATCATTAGCGACTTTCCCAATTCTGTGCTGAGCTGAAATCTGAAATATTGGGGTCGGCAATTTTGCTGCTTTGGAGAATTGTTAGGTCGGTTTTGCCGACCAGACAACTTTCTTCTTAGACATGCCGACCTTAGAGGCAAATATTGGGGTCGGCAAAATAATGCCGATCTTGACTGCATATATAGGTCGGCTTTTTGGTCGGCATTACCGAATACCGACCTGAATTCACTGGGATGAATAGAAGCGGCCTTTAAGTATAAGACTTTACAGCATTTGTATTTTCTTGTTGTAGTTGTTCTTTCTCGCCTTTTTATTGCTCCTCTTCTTGTACATCTTATTTTTATTATACTTGTTTTAAAGTACTATATCTGGTCCAGTTTTCAATTTTAAAAAATAGATATCTTAAATGTCCATATGTAGGAACTGGAGCTTTAAGGCCAGAGGTATATGATACGAGAATGTATTGTGTAGAAAAGGCAAGTATTGTGATCGTGTTAAGGGATTCTCGGTACCCACCATTTGTTAGATGTAGACGATATAATGTTATGTATAAAACTCTATTTAAAATTTGAGACCATAAAACTCATTGTTATTTTGTGCCATATCAGGTCAACGTATCATAACACCGGAGCTGGCCCAGGAAATACTTCGTAAAAAGAAGCCTAAGGTTTGGAAGCCCATAGAGGACGTGATTCATAACATAAAAAAATCGCAAAAGAACGCACTTGTAAACATACAGAAACAGCAAATACTGTCGAGCCCTCTTCATCCGGCTAAAGAGTCACTTGGGTCCAACTCAGGCTCCATGCAGAACCGGAAGCTGCTATCGCCATCAAAGTCAATTGCAGCAACAAATCTCCCTCAGACGTCGCCAGCGATCACAGCAAACTTGAAAGCAAAAGTTCTAAAAAGCCCAATGAATATGCCTGCCTCGACCGCGCAGAAACGACCGCTTGATGTTGCCCTGGAGCAAAATGGCATTGAAGGTAAGAGCACTTAATAGTTTTGTGTTAATGGCTTTTTCCAGATCTTAAATTTTTTCTTGGTATAAGGACGAAGCGTTGGAAAGGTTTCTTATTCTGACAGTATGTTGTTTATTTATCCTTGCTTGTACAGAACGCTCTTTGTTCGCCTTCAGTTTTGAGGTATGATCAAAAACATGTGTTACGTCCAGGTTCATTCTATGAAGTGGATGCTCCAAAGGTACAAGCATTGTCAAAGAAAGCACTGTTTTATCACTTTTCACTACAACTTTGACCGGGAGCAACAATGAATACACAAAGGAGTAGCAGGCTTTGCTCGGGAAATAGTTAGGAGAATAGCATTTTGTACTTTATGGTCATTGTAATAACAGAATAGTTAAAACGTGAAGACTATAGCACAGCTTGCGTCCTGCATTTCCAATAAACGTGTATACAGGTGGCTTAAACCTTGCATGTATCCACTTGTTCCTTTTTGCCATGCAAAGTAAAAGATTCGTTGCTACGGTGGACACAGATTGTCAGTTTCTTGCTTATGAGGTTCGCAGAATATAGCTATTACACTGTAGTTGTCTAAGTTTTCCTGAACGTAACAGTTAGAATGTGTTGCCGAAACAAAACAATTAGATTTTTTTAAAACAAAAATTTCACGATTCGTTAATCACTTGTCTCTTCGTAGCGTCAGATAATATCGAAATGTAGTGATGCGCATCTTACACGGACGTCCAAAGCTTTGATCAAGAAATTTAATAATTATTGAGTTTGAAGAGACGAAATAGGGATTATTTTTGTCGTCATGTTGTTGTTGTTGTTGTTGTTCATGGTGTTGTTGTTGTTGTTCATGGTGTTGTTGTTGTTGTTTTTCTTCTCTTCTTTGCTGATCTTTGGTTTGCTCCTGATTTTCTCATTTGTCACTTGACCCTTATCCACCTTGTCACTGTACACAACACCAAACAGGCAAAAGTTGCAATGCCGTATGTATGTACACAGAAAGCCAGTAATATTCACTTCAAGTACGTAAGACCACCTTGGCCGCCGCAGTATCCAAGTGTTCGGAACGTAGAGTGCTTCTCAGAAAATTTAATACCTATAGTTGTTTTTGTGTCGTTTCAGATGGACCTGCTGCCAAACGTCAGATAGCCGCGTCATCACCACTTGGAAGAAAAGGATACGAGTGTAATTTTTGTGGCAAAGTGTTGCATAACCAAGGTTTGTGACACCTAAAATTATTTTTTTGTGAATAACGCGAGCTGTTGCTACGTATTAGCAAGCGAGAGGGTGACATTGGAAAACCTATATTGTAAGTCAGAAAAGCTATAGAAATCAAGAGAGTAAAAGTGACTGTATGTGTATAGACATTAGTATGTACATCAGGGGGTTCGTAATACTGGTGATTGCGGGGGACTAGTTTTCTTCACATTTAGAAGCTGTTCCTGTGTTGTGATTTGGAATGCTGTGTAGTGATTTTATCGTTTTTGAAATCAGACCTTGAATTGGAGTTAGTACGGTAGTAAAGTTCCCCGCTTTTGTTGTTTCGGAACACCAATCATGCAACTATACGGAACAGATAGGTACATGCAACTATACAGAACAGATAGGTACATGCAAGTAGGTGCTTATTTTGTTTGGTATGATCTATTGCGTGTTTTGTGTCATAAAATGTTTAGTTCGTTGTATATTGATCTAACTTGCACTAAGTGTTAGTAACCAGTATGAAGGTGACAATGGTTACGAAATATGTCATCATTTGCTTGTCGATACTATCACTCTTGGTGCAAAATCAAATTTTCTACTTCGCTCTGTGCTAATTTTAAACTGTCGGTGTGGGAATTTGGGTTTATCATTATTTTTACTTTCATTATTTATAATCGACTTTTCGCGTGCTGGTAACTTAAATAAATATAATGTGAAGTAATTAATGATATCCGTCGTGATATTGTCAGTTTGTATAAAATCAGCTCTTTGATTACATACAACATTGTTCGTAGTCAGTATATATTAATATATGTTCTTTGTGTCATTATTTTAACTGATTAATTGAAGGATTTTCTGTGTATTTGTAGGGAGTCTGACAACTCACATCCAAATGCAGCATCTACCCTCTGCAAACCAAGTCCATCCTCAGCTTTCTGAACCAAATCGCCCTCGTTTTCAAGCGTATTGTGAAGTCAGCCCCGCAGTATCAGGTACCAGTAAGATAGCACCATATGCTCATCATACGATAACGACGTACCGAGGCCCCAAGGAAACTGTCCCTAATGGTACGTCAGCCCTGACGGTGACTCATATCCCACACCAGCAAAGGGTGCCACCACTGAGTCAACCCACGCGTATGGGAAGGTCTGTTGCCAACGTGCATCCACAAAAGCGATCCGTCATTAAACGGCCACCCGGCCATATCATCGGGAAGGACCCAGATGCCCAATATGTTGATCCACCACAAGAGTTTTTGTTCCTTACGAACAAGCGTGCAAGGTAAGTGTGAACAGTTTTGCTGCTTTGATGAATTTAGATTTATTGAAAAGACTTTGGTGAACTTAGCCTAGGGCAGTGACTGGGTATAGATGCATCCCCAGGAGTGAATAGCTCCGACGTGGGAGTGCATGAAAATACCTTAGAGAATTTGGTGTGAATAACCATGGTACTGGATGAATGACCTTGGAAGTGGTACAGAATCGGAAACAGTGATAATCTTGATATGAGCTACTTTCGAAATTCACAGTTACAGTATGTAGTGGAATTAGGTAAAGTAATCGCTATTAGGTACATGGGAACGTCAACTTGAGCAGAGTTATAATTCCGGTAGAAGTTTTTGCAAACATGACCATTGATTGTGATAATCGATTAATAGCTTTTGGTAAATGGGTGGGGTGCAGGGGCGGGGTGAATGATCCTAGCAGTACGGGGCTACAGTTACATTGTTCCCCAAAGATTGAGAAGCATTGTTATAGGGTATTTCTCTTTTTATTCTCATTGTCTTGTTTGTCTGATCAGGTGACGAGGTCGTAAATACAAAAGCGTTAACACAATACGATGTTGTTTTACGCATTGCATTCCTAAGTGAAAAGGCTGTGGTGGTACTCCTATCTTTCTACAGGAGCGTAGACCTCTTTAAGAACTTACGTCTTCCCCACAAGGCAGCAGTTCTTAACCGGGTGTACGCGTACCCTAGAGGGCACATATTGAGGTTTTTAAGAGTACGCGAAGATGTAATTCTGTGGGAAAAACGCACGTTATGTTCTTATGCACAGAGCGGGTACACTTTTGGTTTCAACTAGAGAGGTATGAGTACTGCACGGAGAGCAGGGGTGGCAAGGAAGGAATTGTGACAGTTGTGCAACATTTTTTGCTTGGATCGCAAAATGATTTCTAGAGCCCTAGAGGCTTGCCCCCTGCATCTTTGGAATCACACTAATTTTCCTTGGAAACGCCTTTTATAATAAAATGTGTGCTTAAACTAAGAGAATTTATTCATAGAAGATTAATTTGTACTGGTTATTGCATATGCTAACAATCTTCGAAACTTCCCAGCAATACTCATTATTCAAAATACATCCATCATACATAAATACCAAGGAAACAATTAAACAGGCTGTACTATTAGGATCTGAAACTAAATAGCTTCATTTTAGAGACACTTTGGTTACAGCGCCCGATTTAACAGACGACGACGTCTTGAACATCGAGACCAAGACAAAGACAACGGTCGCTCAGTGACGTCATATGGAAGTTTGCCATTTCTATGACGATGATGTAAGTGTAAATAACGGTTTAGAAGTTTAGATTATGGTTTAACATCAGTTTTAAAAATAAAAATCTATTATTTTAAACCCCCAAAATTGGGAGGAGGGGTACGTTACTGTTGGTACGCAGTTACACAAAACTTTAAAACGGCTGCCTTAGGGGAATTGATGGTGACTTTTGGCTTAGAAGACGGCACTATCCAAGAAACCATGTTGGCTGCTTGTATTTATATCTTTACTTTACTACACGTCGTAGTAGTAAGCGGTCAATTAGACCATAAGTACTAAGATGCACGTGTCCGTCAAGCATAGGAACTACGAACATCGAACGTAAAACCACGGTAATGGTCAGGTCAGCATTGCACTTTGCACTCAACATAAATAACAAGATGTTTGGAGTCTGTATATTTTTCGTCGAAAACCTACTTTTTGTCAACCAAAAGAATTTGTATTTAGGTTGCCCTTGTTTTGATGCAGCTTCCCACTATGTTGTAATTCTCATGCTGCCTAGTCGGTCGGTAATTGTTAACCCATTTAATTTAGGAAAGCGGTTTTTGTTCAGTTAGATCCTATTTGTATGTTCAAGTACCTTGTCCTTTAGGTCATTAATTGTACGGTGTAGATCAGTTGAAGAGAACTGGACAAAGCTTCGTCATCAAAATGATTTGCCTGCTCAAATGTCTGCTCAGGAACATCTTGTACACAGAAAATTGTACACAGAAAAGTCAGTCATTGATGATGGAATTTTTAAATCTACACTCGAGAGCAATGTTGTTTCAACATTCCCCCCTTAGTAAAATGGCCACACCAAGGACCCCTGTAAGGACCGGTCAGTTCTTTATTTAACTGTTAACCCATTATGAATCACTCGTCAAACAGATCACATTACATTACATTTACACTAGCAAAGTTTGTGGCAGGTGTTGGAACAGTGAATGTTCCATTGGCCTGCTGTTTCAAGTGCTGTTCGCACTTGGGGTTTTTAGTAATATTTCTTCAGCTTGCTCGCTTTCCATTTCTCCCAAGGGAAGTCAAAGTTGGCCCTCGGCGGAATCCGCCCCCCCCCCCAACTTTAGAGCATAG
>PUGI020000071.1:0-13726 GCA_008930755.2 Alatina alata | reverse complement strand
TCAGCGGTAGTGAAATTTCATATCCGGTAGAGTTCTATTGCAAACGACCTATTATTCTATTTCGCCCATCCATACAACCAGGCGTTGATTATTTAGACACAATGGAATGCAAGTTAATATTGTTGATGTCTTCATGAAAACAAAACGTCAGCGTTTGATCCAGGGAAAAGATCGGTTCCCTTCGCTCGTTGTTTGGCATAAATTTGCCTTTACTGTAATCTATAATTATGTTTAAATATTTTTTGCTGGAGTAAGATTGTAGTTACTAGACTAGACACTAGCTCTAGCATCGCATTCTTCAACTTCTTCAACTATTAAACAAGTAGATCCAATTCCTATAACCCAAAGCTGTGGAAATCGTAGTTAATCCAAAGCCATCTGAAGCCGACCCTAACGCTTCCGATATTCCAGCAAACTTCGTCCGAAAACAGACACTTATCCACAACCGCACACTCATCTTAATTGAAAAGTGGACACTCATCGGAAACAAGACACTCAAAACACGATAGCAAAGGGGTGCCCTATCTTATGGGCAGTAGCCACAAAAAGCAATTGAATTTTAAATAACTAAAACCTTAGTTTTGGTGCTATTTCTGTTCAATTTTAGTAAATTTTGGGCCCAAAGTTTACTGCAAACCTAAGCAATTTCAGGGCTTGAATTGCAGACCCAAAACACTCCCAGCCCCTAAATTCAAAATCAATAATATTACGGCCCTCACCGTCCCAAGCGGTACTTAGATCCCGCGCACAACTCTGGTAAAGATACGTCAATACAAAACACGTCAGGTCAACTTACCTCTTGCCGGAAGAGTGCCACTAAATCGGAACTGTTGAAATATGCATCACCTCGCTGGTATGCCTACGAATGAATAACATATAATTCTCACATCGATTACTCAGAATTTTAGATGGAGAATTTCTATCCTGGCTTTACACCATTTATTACTCAAAGCTACACAATAAATTATATCGATATGTTCCAAAACACGTAAGTCAAGCATCGTAATACGTATCAACTGCAAAAATATTTGTCTCAGGTAGTGATACAGTGTAATGTCTTGCCCTATGAGAAGGTAGGGCGGTGTATAAATGGGGCTTTTTCATTACGCGCTAAGAACGTAAGACTGCATGCCCCGCCTACCCACCTTTGGCACTTTGCCAAATCAACTGTCGAAACTCCGGCAAATTTCAAGTAACACCATACACTTTCTATTTTATCAGTAACACAGGTGAATAACGTTCTAGTGCTCATTTAAAATTTTATTCCGCAGAATTTTAACATCATTCTCGTGTCCATTTGAAGCCCATTGTTTTAATTAAACGCTGCCTAGGCCCTCCAAAAAAGTGAGACCTAAGGTCGGCGAAAATTTGTCGCGATCGGCAAGGTGGAGATCGACACTGTCACCAAAAGATGGTATCTGCTCCGTATTGAGGTTGGCAGTGCCGAGACGTTCCCTTAGCTTAAAATATTTGTCATCATTCCTTCTTAACACCTGACGAAATAGCGTACATGTTTTCTGGTTGATCCATGAACAAAGGCGTCTAACACAATCCTTGAACGTTTTACTCGTATGGAAAATGCTGACCACAGCATTTATAGTTGCAACAGCCGTATTAATGTTCTGAATCCTCAAAAAATTTCCAGGAAAAAATTTTCCTCTCCAATTGCATTCTATTACACTTACGAATGCTCGCAATTGTTTTCTTCCAACAGGATGCGTAATAAATGGAACTACAGTGCATGCGTGATTTTTAATTTTATAATAGAACATCTGCCAAATGAAGGTGGCGAGTTCTCGACGGTTGGAAATATTCGAGTGACATTTGAGGAAGCTTTTACGAGTTTCTTATCAAGATTATCTTAACTAGAGATTAACGTCACCTGCACTTCAATTACATTCGCGTTTCTGAGAACATGTATTTTTGTTATTTCTTCATCTCAGTAGCCAAATTTATATTTTAATAGCTGGATAATAGGACTGGCAATTGTCTGCCGTCTCAGACCATTAAGGACCGTATGGCGGAATCCCGACCTTAATTTCTAGCACTGCTGTCTTGTTTACTTAGCCTTGAACCCTTCTTTTTCTTTACAATTACAACGAAAGCAATCTAGTGACGACTTACGTACAATATAACATAAAGTTAAGAGTACAACAAAACATAACCTTAAAAGCCTGTTCCTATTGCTCTCGTTTAATGGTAGCACTCCTTCAAATGCAATATTCTTTATGCCCTTTCTATCTTTAACTGTCATACAACCTATTACAACGTGGTCTTTCCCGTTCTTCATTAGACTTTACTGGTCGTTTTGCGCATACAACAAAAACTACCCTGGCCGAAACGTACTGGCCAGGTCCTGATGAAGTTAGAGGGGACCCTTTTTGCGTCCCCCAAACATCCACACATAAAACTTTGGATTTGGATCAAATTAACGTAAACTTTATTTACACCAGAGACAACAGTACACCCTCAACACATATCTTAAGAGTCTTAACAGTTGGAACAGATACAAAAAAGGAGACAGACTTAACACATTATAAGGTCATACCAGTAAAATCCCGAATTTAAGCCCTGTGCTTCTGGAGGTTCGTAAGCATTTTTGGTGCGCCTATAACAACATTTAACACGCAAACTTCACAAAAGAACAAAAGTAACTACAGAGGGTTCATATGTTTTGTCCGTGTTCATTCATTATCACTGCCTTCTGCACTACTAATTTCGGATCCGACATCTTCTTTGTCGGTGCCACTGTTATTTTTGCAAGGGGGAAGAAATAGAAATTCCATGTAATTACAAGTTACGTGGAATATAGAACGACAAACATGTACATATCCAAGGGGGCCAAGGCCCCGGCACCCATCACACGGGCTCGCCCATCAAGCAACATTGAGCCTTACTTTCAATAAAAATCTTAAAGTAAAAAGTAAAAAAGATAATACTATCTATCCCTCTCACCCTAAAAGGCCAGTGATAACTATTTGGGTACTTATAGTAAGCGTACAAACGTTGTAACATGGCAAATGGCCAAAGTAACCTGTAAGGAGTTTCAATTCATATTTTTTGATAACCGTAGTACTATTATTTCTGTTTGTTGATAAATATAAATGTGGTGGATATGTTAGTATGAAAAGAACTTACCATGTACCGGATAAATGCTGCTTTCGTAGCATTGTGTACTGAGCACGCACCGCATTCTGATGCATGGACTGAGTGAAGACCACTTGGAGCCACCTGTTAAGATAAGATAGGCATTTATAATGTTTATATGAGTCATGGTCTTCTAACTATTATCCCTTATCTTAAATATGTAATGCAGGAACTCCATAATCCAAATAGACCTATCACATGAATCAATACTGGCAGAAAATTAGGATGAATTCTCCGAAATTGTCTTAACTATTTACTCTGTTACTTTTCCGTTAATTCTAAATTTGCCAACCAATAACTTGACGACTTCTTAATTTAAACACCCAGATAATTTATTGATGGTACAAAACAAATTATTTGAACTACAAACCGTTCGGACCTAAAATGAACTGTGTACCCAAAACCGCTCGCGTTTGAGAATGTTTCACTTCGATTGAAAACCAGATTTAAAAGGCCCCAAAGACGTCTTTGGGAGCCGTAACGCTGCGCTCTGTTAACATTAGCACGAAAGAATTCTCAACTAACCGCAAAGATCGTGGGCCTTCCACAAATTGTAGCTATGTTCTATACCAATTTTTTACCAGTGTGTGGCTGACGATGTTGGCTGTACGACTTTGAGTTTCGTGGACAAAATTAAGCAATTTGTTACATCTTCTATTCGCCCGGCATTAACACCTTGGTTTTCAATATCCAAAAACTCCACTAAGCAATGTGATTGTGCCATAACGCATCACTAGTTAAAAACCCAGACTGTGCTAAACATTGTTTTAAACACTGAGAGTACAATATATCAAAACACAAATGGTTTCCCTCACCTTCAGCAGCAGTTCCTTCAACTTCTTCCCTTGATAACCCGACAAAACTGATGTCAAGGGCGGCTTGTTCATAAGGAAAGTCTACAAAGAAGGAACAGAAATAAAAACCGAATCGTTAGATGTGATCAATAGCAATTAAAAACTTAAAAATAAAAATAAGAACACAATGACAATATTACTAATGGATTCAGCAGTTATTACCTGCAGCACCGACATTTCTTATGTCTCAAATAAAACACAATAAATGTAGAATGGTTAGCAGAAAATGTATTGTTTCCAATAGCTAGTTTTCTCGCGGTCACATGATTGGCAAAAACTGTCAGCACAACACGACATTTTTTCGACGACCAGGAAGTCAAATACTCAATAAAGCACGGAAAACGCTCCTGTGTACCTGATCTTTCGTCTCTTAATTCCAACACATTACTTCGCAATAGAAAAATGGGAACTTAATAAACCTGTAATCTAATAACTCCACGAGACCTTTCCCTAGTTGTAACACCATTCTCAAATTCCTCCATATTAATACTTTGCCAATTCAAAACAGAAACCCGCCATTTTTTACGAACAGTGTATTTTTAAGTTAGTATTCCTGCGATTCCTTCTTCACATATGACATTTCAAATTCATGTAAAGTATCTCTGAGGGATCGATTCCATTTACTGTGCATTCACATTGGCACGTTCTATCCATCCACTTTATACAAATATATATACTAAATAACTCGTTTGCACCGAATTTGTCAGTATCTGCACATACAAATCTGTAACCAAGCCTCTAGTAGTTAAATTCCATGTTACGTTTTAAATTCCGTCGCAAACATCATTTCTGTCCACCCAAAGGTACAGTTCAGGATGCAGGCAACATCAGAAAATGCGTGCTCCATATTCCTTGCTTCGGTAACTAATGCGTATGGACACCAATTAAATTGGCATTGGTGTTTGATGTCTCTCTTTGATCAATACTAGATACCTTTTGTTACAATCACTCTTACAATAATGCATCCCACCAACATCAAGTAATTAAAAACAATTTGGGTATGACAAACAAATACTGTTATCCTTGTGTTCCTGGCCAAACAAAAGTAATTACATTATTGGATCATGTCACCCATCATTTTGGTCCTGGGCAAGTAATGAACTAATTAATATTTGAATGTCAACCCGCTATGAGTTTCTTTCTTTGGAACATTTTCCAAACTATTTTGTACTTTGTGTATTCGATAAAGTTTCCAGCACTAGCTCACGTGTAACACAGAAATACCTACTCCATACGTTAACAATTGCAACAACGTAATTTATCTTATAATAAGATTTGGACGTTGACCGTAACATAATTTGCCGCTACGTCTTCTTTCCGTCTACTTTCGAGACCTTGAATCTGGGAAATTTCATAACACTTTCACTTCTCACTACCATCACCCCAGCTGCTCCTAGTTACTTAAACACCAATGCATTCTGAACCAACTTTGTGTCAAAATACAAAGTATAATTGAGAACTAGCTGAATACAAAAACGAATGTCCCACAAGGTGTTCCCAAGAACAGCAATGCTACAATATCTACACAACAATACAAGGGCATAAACGAACTAATCTCTTCAAGCATTTGTAATTGGAAAATTTGCTCCGAAAACATTGTTCCTCAAGGAAGCATTAACAGGACCTGCCAATGCACAGGCAACAAACAAAACACTCCGTAAAATAGGATCCTTATAGATTTCCCATAGCAAACTGGGTGGTGGAGAAAACAGGCATTTACAGTAACAGTCAATTATCAAACGAAAACGCCTAGTAATATGTACAGCCGCCCCCGTTTAACATAAATTATAAAATAGAATTGTACAAGCAACTGTTCAAGTGCTATGCTTGTTACCAGCCTACAAACAGGATTGTTACACAACTAAGAAACACATTTTTTCACTTTATTTGTCAACTTTTCACAATAAGTACTTCATCAATATCATTGTTGAGAAATCCCCTATCCAAAGAACATGCAATGGCATCTTTGCTTATACTTTTTATTTACTACAATCAATGTTTCAAAACTTTCCAGTTTTACCACTTGAAACTAAAAATAAATCAATATCCAATTGTCCTTGGGGCCTTTATATGCACGGCAGCCTATTTCCAATTCCTTAACTGATGTATAAAATCCACTCCATAAAAGTTTGAAACAACAACGTATAAGGTGGTAACTTCATAAAATTATCCAATAATTATTAACAGGGCCCTGCTCTGTTCTTTCCAACTGTATATATCTTACTAGTTACAAGCAATTTCTGATCCAGATTTGTAGTACACTTTCATAAAATGAACTATTTTCTGGAGTACACTGGAGTACAGTGCCCAAGGGGTAATGCATTTACTATGCCAAGCACAGCTACAATGGATCAAATGTTGAATTTGTGTAGCCTTTTCCACAGCTTTCTTGGAAAAATAATTCAGCTTAAATATAAAAGCATGAACGCGGCAATAGGAGAAAGTTAAAAACAGGGAAATAATTATAAATCAAACCCTGCATATAGGATGTCAAAAAATCAGTGTTACATCACACAACATACTAGATGCTCCTTAGACTGCACAGCTTTGAGGACTGCAGTATGGTTGTATCCTGAAGAAAGATGAACATAACAAAACAAACACCCACGGTGACTATCATGTTCAATAACTTGATAAGAATCACAGCGAAGACTGGGAGCAAGTCACTCCCAAACTCCAACCATAATTCTTGATACTTTATAATCAGACGTTGTTCTAATCTAGAAACTATCTGGAGATGAGTGGCAAAATTACTGGAACACATCTTCAATTTACACAGTGTGCAAACATGTTATTGCAATTAAAAGTGTATTTTCATGTGCCTAAAGTACAAGTTTATTCACATAATATACATGATAAATGGTGCAAAATCTTACATAATTGGCCTTATGGTAACTTTAAACCATATAACTATTACAACTACACGTACAATTACATGTAGTATCATAACAATTGCACATACACCTACACATAGTACCATTACAACTACACATACAAGTACATGAATACACACATCAACAACGGAATTATATTAATGTACTCAACTAATACAAACAATTACACTACAAAACACTGAATATCAAATGAAATCTTTACATAGTTTTTAATAAACATAAACACTGTTTAAGACCTGTATCAGCAATAAGAGTGAAACAAAAACCCACACCACTGTTTATATGTAGCCCAGTTAATAACAATTATTACAAAAGCCCAATTATAAATAGTGTGCAACTAATCTGACATTACAAAAATCTTCCCTTAACAATCTAGAAATGAAATTCATTTACTTGATTTTTGCAAGCAGTTGTAAATATCTGACTTTCTATTATAGGGCATGCTGTAATCTTTATCAACATAACAATGCCAAACTTATGTCGTACTTTGTTCAGCAAACACTCTCAGATTGGATGCTTAGAAGACTAGGGCACTATCTACCAGAGTAATTGCTGGTGTCAATATTATATAACACACAGTTCATATAAAAGAATCAAATGCATGATGCCTTCTCTCTTCTTGGATGCAAATAGAAATAGAAATGTGAAGTTTCTGTTTCACACAATAGTCTAAATCTCTTGCTGATTACCATTCTTCAACTTTTGCCTAACGTATTACAAGGTCAGCTGAATCCGAGCACCCACTATTAAAACTATGAAGCTGTGCGTCTTACACGGCTGAAAGAAGTAGTGAGAAAAAATAAGAATTTTGGAAACATAACGTTTCAATTCTTGTTTATGAAAAATGGTTTGCTAGGTTTAATTGACTGTGCCAATTTTTACAACATTTAGATTGAAGAACAATGTCCCAACTTCAAATAAGTTTCACCTTTCCTGAAGAATATGTGTTCAGATAATATAATAATTGAATCTTGACTGAAATAGCACAAAACGTGACAAGGAACTTCTTTATGTTGTCTATATCTATTTCTGATTAAGCATTCTTCATGCTAACATTTCTAGATTCCACTACCTTCTTATTTTCTTTCTCTCTTTCCTCTTTTCAATTTAGTCAGTCTCACAGGTCTTAAGGTTATGTGACGTGGATGAAGGCATGACTAGTAGCATGACTCTTTTTAACTCATTTCCGATGTTGTGTACAATACCAGTACCAAAGTAATTGGCATTAGCTGTTGCAATTATTCTGCCTCCGTATTCTTTTATCTGCATTATGAATGTGTGTATATGCAAAACTGTATTTACATTTTTGTAAAGTTTGGTGAAGCACATATAAAAATACAACAAGTATCAGTAATGCATCAAATGTTTATTGCCCTGCAGACTTTTGTAGGAACTTTCTAATATGGACAGCAAAACTCTGTCAACAATGCACACACTAATAATTGCCATAGCAAAGTACTACTTTCTATTAAGGCTTTCATATTGACATACTAACCTAGTGGTAGAGAAGAATTTTGTTGGTTGACATCCAAATAAATATTTCCATCCACATCAGCAACATAATTCCCTTTGCTTTTCTCATAATCCACTACAAAATGCATGTTGTCTACATTCTAATGGTTAAAAGAATGAAAATGAGGATTGTACTGCTAATCATCAATGATAGGAAGTAATCCTAAAATCCCTTAATACAAGTTACTGATCTAACACTAATCTTCTTACGGCATATCACATCATGAGACCAAAAAAGAACAGACTGTGCTTAACCCTCCAAGCACACAAATGCAATCAACCTTTACATAAGCCTTAGCTAGGGTGCACACATCCTAACAGCTTTGTTTGTAATTATGAACAAGTAAAGCAATATTTCTCAGCATAAGCTGCATGCCACTCTGGTGAGGCCTGGGAAAATTTTAGTTGTGGGAATGGGGGCTCAAGAAGATGTTTTGGCAATATTTGTTTCTTAAGTTTTTAACATGGCAACTCTACAACCAAAATATACATTTCTGCTAAACTGACATTGAAATGAATATATTAGCTTATTTGCTTGTTGATGAGGGAAAACTCACCTGAAACGAGAAAACATATTTGTGTTCATCTCAAGCTACAAAAACTTTCCCTGAACATAAGAATAAGCAAAGGTTCTCACTAAATGTCTTCTGTAGACAACAAATCTTTGTTAGTTTCTTTTGTAGTCAAAATTTGAAAGATTATAAAAAATATGGCAGAACTGAAAAACTAAAACTTTTTTATTCTATGTTCTTGCTGGAACTTGGGACCTGAGAGAAAAGTGATTGAGAAACAATGATGTCAAGTCATGTATCACTCTAAGTTTTTCTTTTCTAACCTGATAATAGATACTGCTCACTTATTTTTGGGAATGAAGTTAAGGGCTAAGAAATACTTTCAGCTTCTGACCCAACAGATCAGATTATGGTGGCATGTACATGTACTTCAAGAGGGATCACTAACCTGCCTCTTCCAGAACATTAACAACTAAATACATTACACAATTATCTTTCTTCCAAGAGACTGAACAATTTACAGCCTTTAGTCATTCCTAGTGTTCTTTCACATAGGAGTTACTGATCCTGAGAGCTGCTTTGGATATCTGATAGCCATCACAAATACCTTAACAAAAAGTTTAACGTAACACAGATTTGTTTATGGAAAACCAGGTGACATGGCATGCGAGTAATAAAACAAACCATGTCTATGGAAGATTTGGAAAAAGGTGAATATGAATAACAAAGCTGTACCACAATGAAAATAATAAAAATTAATTCACCTGGCAGGGAATATTTAACAAAAAGGAAGCCACTACTACATGAATCCATGTTGCATTTCCTTGGTCCATTGGCAAGAAATAAAAAACCAGCTAATTTAAACTTAATAAGTGTTGCTGTTACTTGTCTAAGACCATCAATGTGAGCATTATACTTACCGATGTGACAATAAAATGGTGTAAGTGGTAGATTTACATTTGGAAATATGCTCTCTGTTGATGTACCAATTAAATGAATTTCAACTGTACATTTATGGTGCATGTATATATTCAGAGTAAAGCAAAAGTTACTTAGCACTAGACTGATTATAACTGCAGCAAAAATCTACATTACTTGCTTTCTACTCTTAGATTGCTAATAGATGTCCCCCACCCCCTGATAAATTTTTCACCCAGGGCATTATTATTCCAGCCCCCCTGTCAATAAAATTTTCAGTTTCTTCACATCCAGGGCATTCTCAAGTGGTAGGCTTTGTACAAAAACATTCTAAAAGAAACCCTTGCACTGTAATAGTATCTGGTATCACAAACTTTGAGCAAATTTTGAGATATCATTCTGAATCCAGGAGGAAATATCCATAGTAAACCGTGAACATTTCAGTTAACTCCACCAACTATATCAAAAAGACTACAAGGATGTATGGACAGTTTTCAAAACCGTTTTTAAAACTATTTAGAGGTATGCATTTTTCATCACCTTTAGTTTTATAGTTTTGGACCCCCATCTATTAGCAACCAAAGGGTACTTAAACTCCACCTCCACTAACAAAAGTGTATTTAAATACATGCAAATACAAAACATTTGTAAAACAACGTCACCTGCAAGTGCGAGAGCTCTTTAATTTGGTTCTGAAAAATTTTAAAAGAAAAACAAACTTATAAAGACCACACCTTCACACACCAAAAATGGAGGTGCCATATGTTTGCTACAACACCAGTGCTGATGTATAAGTGTATAATGTAAGCAATGGCAAAATTCTAATGATGGCAAAAAGTAAATAAATAAATACAGATCTTCTATTTAGCAGATATATCTTCCCTCTGGCAGAATTATAGCCACATTTCTACTGGGTTAAAAATTTTCAAGTGTCTTGATTATTTTAAATTGTTCTCAAAACCAATGGCTTCTTATATTACATACCTTCGCGTCTCTCCCTCTAGATCAGAATGTATAGTTTCACCAGTTGTTCTTATTATCTCTTGTCATGTCTTTCTCAGTCTACCTCTGGGCTTTGCTCCTGGAAGTCTATACACTTTCATACCCAAGTATCATGTCCCATTCAGTTCAAATGGCCCAACCTACTCGGCCTCCTGATCTGAATAACATCTTTGATGCTATGAATACATAGCCTGCTTCTTAGCTCACATATCCACCTGATCATTATTATTCCTCTCCAAACAATAATTTTTGCAAGTTGTGGAAAATAATGTCTGTTACAACTGCAGGCCAGTGACCTAGGGGATCTCTAGTGAGCTAAGCCCTCCGCAAGATCTGTTAGCCCCCCACCCTCAAATGTTCTCATGACCAAAAGTTGTCCACAAATATAATCAAGTAATCTCAATAGCTAATACCAGTAATAATATGAATACACATCTAGGAAAAAGTGACATGAATTCTGTACACTTTTTGCTACGTTTTTTAGTTCAAAATCTCCATAATCATCTTTAAAATTATTTTTCTCTCAAATTAATTGCCATTACAAACAAGAGGTAATGGTACTACTGCATGATTTCTTGAATTGCAGATTATTTTACTCTTACAGGCATCTGCAGCATCACTGCACAGCATGAAACATAAAAGTCCACTTCACAGGCCGGCAACAGTCTGAAAAGTACTCACAAAGCCTGGTTGGGGTCACCAGTGAGATTACAACTTGTTCCCTACAGGTTTGCAAACCTTTTGTTAACTTTGCATCCCCGACGCCACCAGTTCCCATATTCTAGACTCCTAGCATGCCCCAACAGCTGAGAGCCTAACCCTTGTAAGATTCTTACATTTGACTATGGACCTGCAATCAAATCACACAAATGTCAAACATTTCCATACCTGATGGATATTATCAGACTGTTTCAGGTCCTAGTTCCAATGTTGGGCAATAAGAATCCATTGCACAAAAATATTTTTGGTTGATACATCACAGTTCTGGGGTAGATTGTTCATAGTTCGAAAAAATGTGGATAGAGATAAAATTATGACTATGCATTTTAATATTTACTAACATCAAGATCAGAACAATATCTCAAACTTCAGGGGCAGTTAATTCTCATTTTTGTTACAACTGGTAACAATATACCTTAAATGCACTGTATTTTGAATGTATTCATTTTATATCAGTGAAGCAACATAACACTGAAACAATTAACAGCCATTACAAAACAACCATCTTTTCGATTGTCATCATTGCATATTTTTGTCAACTTTCTTCGAACTGACAACAGGCTACTGACACCCTTTCCTTCCATGAATGCACCCCCCTATCTCCACATCTTCCAGTTGCCAGCATCTTTTTGCTCAGACCAAAGGGATTACAGTCCTTCAGAGTGACATCTTTCCAGTTCAGCTTTGAGCTTCCTCCACCTCAAACTTTGGGGCTCTTTTTGTAGCCTCTTATTCTTCCCTTTTCAAAACATGTCCTATATATTGCACTGTACTATTTTTTTGACATCTATGCCGGTATCCTCCAGACCCTTTCTCTCTATCAGCTATTCCAACAGAGTCCTGGTAGTCAATTTTGTACCACACACCTTCCTGACCTGTTCCTTTCTTCTGAATAACTCCTCTTCTCTTTGATTGAACACCCATGTCTTAGATCTATACATCAAGACAAACCTTACAAAAGCTGAACAAATCTTCCCCTTCAATCTACGTGCAATTCTTTTACTACATAATACTGACTATAGCTGGTTGAATTTTGTCTATCCTAGCCCTGCTCTCTTTGCTGCTGCCATTTAAATTTCACCTCCAGTACCAATGGATGTTACCTACATAGAAGAAACTGTTCAATCTCCAGATCTTTCAATCATCTTACATAAACCTCCTCTACTACCAGGGACACAGTTGCTGGGAGGCAGGGGCAATTGCCCCCCCCCTTTTTTTCCAAAGTGAACACTTTTTCCCTGTAAACAATAGAGGAAAAAAAGAACCTAATTTTTGGCAAATACTTTGCTCCCCCCTCCCCCACTTTTTAGAGAGTGACTACTCTACTGTACTATTACTGCATCATCATCGCCATATCCCTTCCTTTCATATCTCGCAAAGTGAAAACAATTTGCCAATCTCTGGGTAATTCTTTTCTACCTTGTGCATCTCCTGTGTATCAAAAATGGCTGAAATTCTCACCAGTGGGAAACTAAAATCAATTCACATTTAATAGTAACATTCATATATTACTGATTCAATATTCAAAAGTATTTAACAGCAGAACATTTATGCCAGTGAATATACACTTAAGAGCTTTCTTGTCACATCTATTGAAACTTTTTAGCATGTCTTCCTTCACAATCATTTGAATATGACCAATGCAGATTTAAGTTGCAGCATTCAGGTTTTACTTCAACTGGAGTGCATGATATTAATGATAAATAATACTAACCTTGGACACTGGTCCTGGCACATCAGTATTGATTGATGGTCCGATAAAATCACCATCTTCCTTGCATAGCGTTGAGGCCAATCTTCGTACTGAGAATGAAGTGATTGTAATCAACTAGAATACATGCTTTTACATTTTTAACACATGGTGTCATGTATAACCCAGCCACTGGGGTAGCTAGTTAGCTAGTTGGCTAGTCTAGTGCAGTACTGGTACCAAGCCTGGATAAATGGAGAGGGTTACTTGTCAAAGGCATCTGAGCAGGGCTAAATCTGGGGTTTGGGTTTGGGCAGCAGTTTAATAAATTGGCAGAGACCAAACCCTTGGAACTGGGGGTCTAGGGCTCGAAAAATTTTGCATTTTGCATTTATTTTTGTACTACTGTAACCAGAGTGACACCCAAACTGCCCAATCTTTTAGACGCCCAAACTTGGTGACTGACCTCAATTTCGG
>PUGI020000070.1:0-13738 GCA_008930755.2 Alatina alata | reverse complement strand
ATCTTCTGATTTTTTATCACACTGACACGATAAACTACCACATCACACAAAATAAATCAAGTCCTGACAAACTTCTCGACATCGCCTGACACTGGCACAAACACTGTAATATAGCACACAAAACAAACCACGTCCTTATCGCTTTCTTGACTTATCAGAAATAGGCATAATCGTGAATATGAAGATAACATAAAGGAAGACATGTTATCACAAACTGGTACAAGCACCGGTACGCGACAGAATACACCCTAAACCTTGACGCTCTTCTTGACTTGATATAAAATTAATACACAACACAAAATAAAACAAGTTCTCACACACTTCATAAACTTTTCACAAGCAGACATAAACATTTATACACGAAGCAAAGCCCCTACTTAAATCTTTGAACGGATCGACAGCCAAGGCAAAGCTAAAAATTTACAGCAAACTATTACTTACAATATGATAACGTATACAGTTAAACATGCTCCGGTATCTAAACTTAAACGTCTTAAATAACCCAACTCTAGCAATACTACTATCATCACAGCTTCTATTAGCATTTTTCACGATTTTATGAGTCTATTAAACATCGGACCCGTAGTCCAAGGTTTTGACATGCAAAATAATTTCATAAGCTTAAGTGTACTCTAAGCATGAGAAATAAAATCTGACACAAAAGAAGAACATACAACAATGACACAGTCAAGACTATAAACATGGGCGATACAAACAAAAAATGTCACCTTCCTTGGCGCCAAATGAAGTAAAAGCAAATAGTTAAAGTCTGTTAGCAATGAGACAACATAATTTTAGAACCAACCGTACACGTTTTACAGATTTCACACGTATCTCATATATAAAGACCTCGTACACATTTTCGAAAGATTGGCACTTTTCTTAAGGCAATAATTTTTCATACCCGATAAACGGATACAAGTGTTACAATCTGCTAATGTTTCTTCTGTTGTTTGACTGTGTTAACGCTGACATAAGTAAAACGTCTGACAAGTTGAAACCGGTATACAAACCCAATCTATTCTGCTCTGCATTTCAGGGCTTTTCATCCTCTTGACAGTGATAATAAACATGTTTGACAGCAAACAAATACAATGCCACGGCCTAACTAAAACCAATCAAATCTGACAAGAAACATATAAATAGACGCATTTAGTACAGGGTTACGTTACAGTTGCGGACGCATTTACGTTCTATTTTTTGACCCTTTTTAACGTGACAGAAGCAAATCTTTCATAACCAACAAACACGATACAAATGAAAATACAGTCCAACATCTTGTTTACTAACGTTGATAGCAACACAAGTGACATTCCTGACAACAAAATGAAACCACAACACAAAGGTAACACACTTCATCCTACAGTTTGGGGCTTAATCAACTTCTGCATTTTGAACCTATCCCCAACGATAAATGTTTCACAACCAACAAACGGATACAAATTTAATACTATATTTATCTACTTTAACTTGACAACATTAATGCTACACTTGTTTCACGAACCAACCAACAAATACAAATTAAGCATTTTATTATATTTTCTGTTGTTTGACCACACTGACAATGACACAAGTTACAAGTCTGGCAACAACCCGTGATCACTATATACCCATTTAATACAATTCAGGTTACATTTTGGCGCATTTTCACCAAATGCATGCTAACCAGCTCAACAACATTACACGTAAACGTTTTCACAACGAAAAAAATGATACAAAATAAACAAATAATCTCTGTTGTTTGTCCCCACTGACATTAACACAAGTAACAAGTCTTGCAGCAAACTGGATCAATACAAAAATCTAACAAACGTCAAACGTCACATTTTGGTGCTTGTTCATCTTGTGCAATTTGACACTCCTTGAGAATGATACAAACAACATCTTTAACAATCTACTAACATTTACAAATATAACATACTCTCGTTTTTTGTTGTACAACCACACTGGCAGTGACACGGGTCACAAGTTTACACCAATATACAAATGCATTTCTCAGCACGTTTGGATGCATTTTCATCGTCTGTAGTTTGACCATCTTGGTACTCATGAAACAACCACAACCAACTAACACATACATATTTAACATCTCCAACGACAAATAGTTACGAATCTGACAAGTTGAAATCTGGGGTGTTTTCACAGTCTGAAGTTTTACCCCTTGACAACAACACAAGCATCTTTAACAACACCTAAAAACACAAAATTAACATATTTCTTTCTGTTGTTGATAGTACGACAACTCTGACAGCCACACAAGTTACAAGTGTAACATGTTTGAATAAACATACAAATCCATCAAATTTACAATCCAAGTTGTACTTCCGGGCGTTTTAATCTTCTATACGTTGAAAACCTGACAATAACATACATACCATCTTTTAAAATCAAAGATACAACTATATATAAACATATACTTTTTCTCTCACCCAGAACCACATACAAACACACAAACACGTCACAAATCTGGCCTTGAACAAGAATCACCACACTTGACGTTACATTTTGGGGCCTTTGGTCCTTCTGCAGTTTGACACGCAAAATGTTTTTAAACGAACAAATAGCAATCACATCTAATTTATCATCTGTTGTACGGGCAGTCACAAACAGACACAAATCTAACATTCCAAGTAACATATATTTTTCCCCTGTCGTGGGCTCACATTGATAATGAAACAAATTACAAGTCTGACAAAATCGAATCAACATATAAATAAAATACATTTAACGTTACACTTTGGGGCATTTTCACCTTCTGCAGTTCAACTTCTCTGTTAGTGATATATGCAACATGTTTCGAATAAAAAATCTAATACTTTTTTCCGCTGTAGGGGCCACATTCATATGAGTAACACTTCAGACTACAAATTTACATCAATATACAAAATACACTTTACGCTAATTTTGGAGCTGGTTCACATTCTGCAGGTCGGTCCGTCCTGACAATGACAATGACACAAGAACCGTGTTCTCCAACGATCAAATAAAAATCTTAACATATATCTTTTTTCTTCTTTTGTGGGGGCAACAAGGATACTGACAGAAGTTACCAGTCTGACAACAAGTTTACAATCAATACACAAATCCAATACATTTCATGTTCTTTGTGGAACTTGTTCACTTACTGCAGTTTGTCCCACCTGACAGCGATACAAGCAATATGTTTTCACAACCAGTAAACAAATATAATCCCAAGCTACAAGAATAACCAATAACATTCACATCATCTTTGGAGGCACATTTTAAGTTAGGTTGTAGATCACGTTCACACTAACACAAATAACAAATCAAAAGTCCGACAACAAACTAAAATCAATAGACAAAACAAACACATTTCATGCAACAGTTTGGAGCTTGCTCGCCATCTGCAGTTTGATCCTCTTCCTCAGCGATACATGTTTCAAAAAGAACTAACAGATACAATCTGACTAAATTGTCTCTTCTTATTTGACCCTCAGGAGCAATAAGACAAGCAACATGTATGGCGAAAAACTAAAACCAATATACAAAAGTAATATACTTCATGCTACATTTTGGAGCTTGCTCAACTGCTGCAGTTTGACCCTCTTCCCAGCGATACATGTTTCACAAAGTACAGATACGAATCTGACTAAATTATCTCCTGTGATTTGTCCCCAAGTGAAAAAAACACACGCAACATGTATGAAAAAAACTGGAATCAATATACAACAAACGTAATACATTTCATTTTTCAGTTTGTGGTCACTATCTGCAGTTTGACCCCCTTCCAAGCAACCGAAACGAAATGTTTCCTAACCGACACATATCCAAGATCTACGTCAATCGATAGCAATCCTACCATCTTCTGCCGTACCACTAAGTTGACAATGACACAAGTAAGATGTTTATGAGTAACCTTAAATTAAAATAATATTTTCTATAAACATACGGGAATTTCCGCTACCTTCTACAGTTTGACCGTATTGGCACAGCAAAAAACATTAATACTGACAAACATAAATCCAAATCTGGTATCTCAACTAATATTTTGGAAATACGTAACATGTGCAGTCCCACACAATTACATCACTGACACTTCAAGCACCACGATTAAACTGTTAACTGTATACACATACGGTCATATCGACTATCCAATTTGCGGCAGCAAGGCCGGATATATAAACTTAAGTTGTCTGGCGTCACATGTGCCACACCGTGAACAAGGTTTGAAATATTGGTACCCGTAATAATCAATAAACAAAAGACATCTCTATATGGTGCCAAAGACTCTTATGATACACACATATACAAGCAGCAATGGTTACCTGGGTCTTGAAACTGTTTTACAGCAGTGGATGCCAAAAAAGGGTGTTACATTCCCAACACCCGTCACACTAAATTGCAAAATGCCAGTGCTGAATCACACACAGGACACATTAGGCACTGCCTTGGGTCCATAGGTCAAGTCCCCAAGCTTTATTGGCAAAATGTTTTTATATTAGTTTTTCAGCATCCTCTGTACTTCTGAACAATAAACGTTATAAATGGCTGTATTTCAATTTCATGAACAATTAAGCTTACAAATAATTGTACTTTATTAGCAATATCATTTTTAGTAAGAGCCATATTTAAATTTATTGTTATTATTAAAGTCGGAAAGGGGGGGGGGGATATATGCTCCTGTGACCTAGGGTCCTCAGTAATACATAAAATCAAACACTTATTGCGAATATTCATCAACTTAAACACTAACTGCGGAAATACATTAGCATAAACACTAATTTAGAATACATAAATTAACTATGACCTGCCATAAAATAAACAACCGCCAGAAACATGAAAAAAATTTACATCTGTTGCAAACGTCACAAGAATAATATTACGAAGATAACTGAATCTACAATTAAATTTCACAGAAAACTACAGAAGTAATCGATTCTTTAATACTAAACACATACACATAAGTAATACATTTACACGACATAAAATGACACTTTACTTGTCCATAAAACTGGGTGGTCAAATGGGGACTAACATAGGCGAAGATAGCACGTGCACTCATTCTAAATGGCATTAACACATACCTAGTGTGCATTTATCAACTGCGGAGGACTAACTCGAGAGAGAAAGATGCAAGGACAAAAGTCTACCGAGATTTTGGGGTTTTCTGGGGGTTTTTTTTGGGGGGGGGGGGACATCAAATGTGTACGGGTACATATATATAAACATTGTCAAAAATGTATTATGTGAGTGCAGTCCGTGAAACGGCCATTAACATGAAACTGGACAAAATGAAAATATATGTAGCTGCAACTTCAGCGTAAACCAGTGTTCTGCAATGTGGGGTCCGTGAATCTCAAGGGGTCCAGGAAAATTTTTGGGGTTCAAGAAATGCACCAAAGCTCAATAAAATACGTAAATGTGGCACGGTAGTGGGATGATCATTAAATTGTGCTACTCTATTAATAATAACTACAACAATGCTCAAAGAATGCTCAAATACATCAACCGCGACAGAAAAGACATACATAAACCTGTACTGGAAATCAACACTAGCAGTCAGAATTGACAAACTGGCTCCTTCGTCAAGACCAAAAACGCCGGGGGATAAAAATAAGAGGGCAAAACACCATGGGACGTGCAGATAAAACAGTTCTCGATGCTACCAACGCAAAAGATCTGCAAATATTAGTAAATAAAATAGACAAAAAATGAATTAGAATTTATCTAGATACAAAAAGACGGAGGTCATAATTTTCGAAAAAGAAGAAAATTTTCCATGGACGTCAAATGGTGATCAGCGAATTTTTCCAATGTCAAGGGGTCCGTGACCGAAAAAAGGTTGCGGACCACTAGTTTAAACGGTACTTTGTACAAGGATAACTCTCAAACAACCGTATTGTGGTAAAAAACCACAGTTTCGATGGAGGGAGAAAGCCAACAGCTATTGAAACCAAAGAAAAACTAAATTAAGAAACATCGTATTACCACAGACTGTTATCGTTAAGCATTGCGGTATAAATTTCCTTTTGTTGTAATAGGAAAGAGTTACGACATTTGTCTTGAGGCTCCCACCAACCCACCATCTTCTCACGTCGGAATCCAAAATTGACTGTACCAGCGAAACCAACAGAATTCCCAAATACATTGACATTAGATATTATAGGCAAGGTTAACTGCAAAACACTACGGTAGGTTCCTGATTTTTGAAAAATGGTAATGATGCCAAAGGCAATGACAAACTCGAGGTATTGGGCACGTCAACATATTTAATAGGAAGGACGTCGGTGCTTTTAAATAAACTGGAAAACATAAACCAACCGTACATATGCCGGCCTTAACATCGGAAGTTACGTTACTATATTGACGGTTGTACCCTGTCTTAGTTGTACTTCGAAAGAATAGGTTAAATAAAGGGTATTCTCAAACACAAGAAAATGTAATACTATTAATAATACTTCGGTAGTAATTACATGATGTACGGCTTCGAAACAACAAAACAACCCACATTCACCCATGTTTACTCCGGCTATAGAAAATTTAAACAACAAACATGCAACCCAACTAAGAACCAAACAAAACAAAAACAGAAGAGAACAGACCACAAAACTATGAAGACCCACCCCACTTTAACCTCAACCCAAAAATTTCTTGGCAATATAAATGAAATAACAAAAACCACAACATGATGACACTAGCGTAAGTTGCAGGTGACCAAACCACAAGCAACTGTTACCACTTTGGTGACTTTGACGAAAGCTGTTCTCTGGTCAAATAAACGCATAATCCGACGCACTTGATGAAATAATACCAACACTGTATCGAAAAGATAACGTCACAAATAGAAATTTAATGCAAAACTGTTTCCAATACCATATTATTGAGGCCTACAAATCGATTCGATTCAAAATTTTTTTGGAGTAATTCGAATTTTCGAATCGTGGTATGCATATCGAGAACCGTGCTGCACCGTTTTTGTGAATTTGGAGGCTATGGTAAGCCAGCATTGACACATTTTCATGCTACAGGCAGTTATTTCACCATTCGTAGTCGATCAAACAATGATGATTTGCTGAAACTATTTCTTCGTGCGCCAAATTTCTTGTATCTCCTTTGCCACCTCTACTTGTACTTCATGTGATTCAGTTTTGTGGTTTGTATTTCCATTGTGTAGCAAGAGTTAAAGAGATGTGAAAGGGAAAAGGAGTTAAGTGATTTTTACTACGGCTAAAGGTTGACCTCCCAATAAGAATGCTGAAAGCAACTCGAAGGTTCGATTCGATTTCAAATAATAAATTGATTTGATTCGGGTACGAATCGGGATCTAATTCACAGCGCTGTATTATGTATCAATCAAAGCGTTAGTCCCAAATTTTAATTTATGTCACGTTTATAATCTGTCAGTAAATAGCACTCAAATGCAGTATCGAAACATTGCTCCATTGTGAAAGTTGGGAACGGAAGAAACAAGGCTTTCTTGGATAACTGTGGAACATTCTGACAAATTGAATCTATGCTGGCATGAGACGGCACTTATAAATTTTGATTGTCTATTTCTCACCACAAAATGAAAGAATTCTTAGTCCCTCGTCGTCATTTCAACGTCTTCGGATGAGCAATAAAACGCAATGACTCCACAATTAACACAAATGTACGAAGAAACTGTTGAAGGTAAGTGCGATTTACACTCATAAAAACACAAAGCTAGATTTGAGGAGTTTGTATCGATGGATCAAGATTTGTAATGCGTTACGACTATTGCATAT
Organism: Alatina alata; assembly: GCA_008930755.2. Taxonomy (NCBI): domain Eukaryota; kingdom Metazoa; phylum Cnidaria; class Cubozoa; order Carybdeida; family Alatinidae; genus Alatina; species Alatina alata. The sequence continues at coordinate 6,011 of PUGI020000070.1, read as the reverse complement.
CTCCCAAAGATAAGGTGTTGATTACAGCTTGAGCAATTTCATCATATTAATATCTTTTTTAAATGGCACCCAACATGAGGAGAAGACATACTCTGGAAGGCTAGCTGTCATCGTCCTGCATTGAAACCACGGCCTTATCACAAGCTATAAACAATAGTAAACGTATTCCCCCACCGGACGTTCATAAGAAAAAAAATTTCCCCCATTGGCTTTAAAAATTAATATCAGGGTATGTTTTCTTTTCACAGTAAATAAATCGGAAGATTTGGCGTTACAGCAGCAGGAATCCAACAGTAGCTATGGGCAAAAGATCTCTTAGTTTTGACCTTCGCCATTTGACGAGGCATGGATGCATGTCAGATTTATTTATTTTCATTCAGGTATAAACCCTTTCCACGACGACCTGTTCATCACTATTGCATTTGCTCGATTTCTTCGACACAGATCATCTTAGCTTTGGTTGACGGGTCAACTGTTGGGCCTTGCTTGGGTGTTTTCAAAATATCTTTACCAAACCATTTTGCCAAAGGGCTATCTGAAACACCTGCCTCTACGCTACCAGATCCTGAAGTTTGACAAAAGAAAAGAAAGAGAACTTTAAAATGGTACAGCTATAGTCTTCAGCCCAAAGCTTCCTATACTCTGAAAAAATTAAGACTATCCGTCAACAAAATATATCCCTCAATAAAATATATGTACAAAGTATCTCTTAAAACGGAGATATATTTGTTCATCAAACAAAGTTTCGCTTCAGCTCCTTCGTCAGCTCTGCTCGGTCCACTTCTTTGCCACCTCTGCTGCCGCCCTAATTCAATGTCTTACCACCTTTGCCCATTGTTCATTTTTACCTCTTTGTCACGCCTCAACTCGGTCAACTCTAACCTTTTTGCCAACTATACTGTCCGCCTAGTTCAATTTTTTTGTTCCTTCTGCTGTCGGTCCACTGCAGCGTCCTTGTTACCTCTGTTAACAGTCAACTCCATCGTATTTGTTAACCCTGCTGTCGGTCCGCCTGATCACCTTTGTCAAGCCTCCTATCCGTGAATCATATTCAACATTATGTTTCACGACATATAATTTCGACAGAAAAAACAGCTGTCAAAAATTGACGCTCTCATGTACATCATTTTCTGGGAAATTCTTGAACCATTTCTTACACTGAGCAATATCAATTTGATTACGTGTTTTAAGAAGCTTACTTCTAAAATTATCGACAAAGGTTCGATTTCAGCGCTGGGAAGCTATGACGACGAGTCCATCTGAGGGAAAATCAGGAGACGAATACACTAAAAGTCCGTCCAATTGACTCCACCTGCGTTGGGTGGGCACGACCTTGTCATACAGTGTCATATATGTTTGGAAAATACAAGACTAATATGAGTGCGTGTGGTCTGCGCTACCACTTGCGTTTCAATTCACTGAGTAGATTGTTCGGCTAATCCAACACTCATACGTCGATTTCGACAGGAGGGTTCATCCTCACAATATCATAAATTCATTAGGATTGTCGTCAGGCGAGGGTTAGGGTGCAGATTCTAGGGGCCCCGACCATTTTGTGATCTCATGGGGGCCCCGAAAGTGAAACGTAAAGAGTAAAACGTCCCTAAAAGGGGGTCAAAATAGGGTTTTCAGGGCTACGAAATAATCAAAATTGCAAAAATTTTACGCCCCGCACTCTCTGAAAGCCTTCCATCACCCCACACCCTTTAAACTATTTAACCACTCGCTATGCTAGTGGAGGTCCTTGCTTCACTTCGATTTGTCGGGGCGGGGGGGATGGTGAAAATGTGCTTGGGGCCCCCAACTACTATTGTTACGCACCTGATTGTCGTGCCAAATCACCAAATTATATTCATCTTAGGAAAACAACACATACTATAACACGAACGGATAACAAGCAAGTTATTTCTTACCTGGTTTGGTGGGTCGTTCTTTTCCTGGATGCTGCTGCGACGGTTGTGCATTCTTGTACATATACTGTTGCTGTGGTTGTTGTTGTTGTTGCTGGTTCTGTTGTAACAACGGCGGGATGATTGGACGATTAAGCTGATTGTGTTGTCCTCGTAAATGAGTCGGTGAAGCCGCGACTGGTGGATACATCATCATCGATCGTGGATTGTACATCATTGCCTTATTACGAGCGATGGTCTGTGCCATAATAGCAGCCTGCATTTGGGCTCGTAATGCTTGCTGTTGTTGTTGCTGCTGATAAAGCTGCGCAGCTTGTAAGACTTGAGCACGAGCTGCTTGTGCCATCATATGCTGCTGAACTAAAGCTTGCGCTGCGATAGCAGCACTTGCGTTTGATATTCCTGGAGTTCTGTTCATCATAAGATTCTGTGGAATACCACCACTGTGTGGTATTTGCTGTAGTGGTACAGGGATGGGCGGAGATATACGTTTTCTGGGTGCATTCGCATTCCTGTGAGACGAGAAAGTTGAGGGTCCGAGATTCTTTTTGTTTGTATTGTTCACCGGTCCGTGCTTTGTGATGATGGTGGTATCACTGGGTCCGTGTACTAAAACAAGATGACGAAGAACATCCAAGCATAAGAATAGAAAAACCGGCACACAATCACATCCTTACGTAGTATTTATAAAGGTAACGAAGGGACACATGGCGACGAGGAAATATTAGTATAAAAGTAAAACATGGGATCCAACCACTGTACAATTTCATGTGATTAGAAAACAAAGGAATTTTTGGAGAATATCTCTTCCACAATATTGTTTATAGGTGTACGATGTATGCTTTTCTATCTACTGTTAGACCCCCGATAAAAATCGTTTATTAACATCTGGCAAATTTACGCCCTCGGTTCTTATTCCAAACCCCCTGAATTCGCTGAAAGACGCTATTCTAATTTTATTGTAAGGAAACGTGATTCTAATTTTATTGTAAGGAAACGTGATTCTAATTTTATTGCAATGAAACGTGATTCTAATTTTATTGTAAGGAAACGTGATTCTAATTTTATTGCAAGGTAACGCGATTCTAATTTTATTTGAAGGAGACGTGCTTCGACTTTTATTGGAAGACGTGATTCTAATTTTCGGCAAAATTATTACATACCATCTGGACATCTTATTCTCTAAAATTCGTTAACTCCTGGTGTATTGACGATTTGAGGGAACGAAGCTGGGACTAATGCTCTTGATGACTTTCCTTTTGTTATGAAAACGTATGTAATATCAAGAGATGCGTTCGTAAGACGTGGTAAAATTTTAACGCGAATCAAGTACCTAACATGCTTTAACAAATTAGCGTTGAAATTGTAGTTAACGCGAAAAAAATTAACGTTGAATTTTGTGAAAAGCGTTCCTATATTACAAACTTTTCACGTAATGAGGTAGATAACACACTGTATTTATATAATTCCTACTTTCCTATTGATGTTTCCTGAATTGCGATTACTAAATTGTACGCCGACACAACCCCTCCTGACATATGCTCCCCTGAAAATTTGAAATCCGTCTGCTTATTCCAGTATGTTATCATTCAAAGAGTACTGGGTCGTAAAGGACGTACACGTAAAATCGCCAATGACAACCTTGCTTCAGAATGTGGAATGTGCAGCTAAACTTGTGTCCTAAGCAAACAGTCTTAAAACCGGAAAGCCTTGAAGCCCCTATTGTAAACTGTGAAAAGAAATTTTGCATTTTCTAATCTCTTCCCATTGTTATAAGGTTTGCCTTGTTTGAATTCCATGGCAACTACTGTCAGTACGGGAACTTTGATGTTACTATGGTGACTCTACCGTAACCTCGTTAGATTATAACAGCATTCCAAAAAAATCTGTTTGTACCACTGGGCTACCGCATAATACAGTTCAATGAAAAATCACACGACAAAAGTGCCATACTCAGTTCTCTGATCTTTACATCAGTGATTTTAAGCCTGGGGGGTCACAAGCCCAACAAGAGCGGGCTCTTAAAAGTGTCTGTGGGGTTTTGAAGGTCTCTGAGGGTCGTGAAGGTCTCTTACGGGGTCCTGAAGGTCCCTCTGAGGATCCTGAAAGGTCTCTGTGCAGGTCGTGAAGGAATCTTCATAGTGAACAAATTTTAATTCAGTTCAATGACATTTTGATAAAAAAGAATGCTGTGTACATGTCCAAAACATCACTACTGCAGATCCTCCTTCTTACTTCAACACCAGGCGGCCACTTTTAGTCTTTGATATACACAGTAAGTGCCTTGCTTCAGAAAATTTTGGTTCCCTTCACTTTCATCTACTTTTGCGACAGTGGACTATTTTCGCTAAAGAAGTGGGACAAACTTGACCAAGAAAACAGTCTGCGTTAAGCTCTTACGTCAGTGGAGTCTAATATAGAACTCAATAATGTACTTCATGATGATGCTCAGTACTTACTACGAAATAGGTGATGGACGACAGATATCGCCTGTTTGTCAGGCAAATACAGTGCAGTTATATTTCCATTACTCTTGTGCATGTGTTTTCTTAGTTGGATCATGGCATCCTCTTCGGAAGCCATATGGCGTCGTGAGAACCACTGGTAGGAGTTACGCAGTTTTCAAGTGACATCACTCGCTCAACAGGTATACGTTATATTACACATTGATCACATTAATGTTGCTTTCAGATGCGTCAGCAATCCTAGTTCAAGCCCTGTCAGTTTGTTTGTCTTCAAAAATCAATGTAATAACTGTAGACCTGTGTGGAATTTAGTATAGAATCGGAATAGAATCGGGACAGCATACTGATACATTCTTGTTGGCTCTACCGTCTGGGTCTACAAGTCCTACAATAGCGGATCAATTCACCAATTAGAACGGATAATACGCACTGTCCTGATCCTACACTATACTATACTAATTTGCAACAATTTCTCGTAATTTCTTACACCAAAAAATACTGAAAATCAAAGTTTATTCTGACTGTTCAAATGTCGATTTTGGGATGCGTGCGGATAAATCAATGATGCAAGATAAACGTATATAGTCAATTGGGAAGGATTGGATGTACAAAATGTGGTGCAAAAAATGTACAATCTGACGCATATGCAGTATAAATTATTTTTTGTATGATACACTACTGTCTCAAATAGTGGCTTTCTTTAAATATAACTTTAGCACAAAATAGCTTCCACCCTATCCAACCTGCCCCTGTAGAGTTGCATCCGTGGTTCTCAACCGTCTCTTGCATGTATCCCATTTGTAACAGTAAACAATCCACCATCTGAAGTGGAGTGTTTATTAAATACGCGATGGAATACAGACCCACTCAAATGCTTTTACTGGTCTGTGGCTTGAGCCCTTAAAAGTTTGCTGCTGCCATAGTAACCTACCGCTGGTCAACACCGTATAATTAGATGACGGAATTGCGCATTACTCCAAGAGTATTTACAGTAAAATCCTCTTCGATGTACCCTTGTTTATAGCCACAACTATCCCTCCGAATTTTATGCTCAGGGCTATTCAGCGTTAATGTTATTGCAAACAGCTGGGATATGAGGTCGTGTGTATATACTAAACGAAAGACCCTAAAATCCAGGACCGACAAAAGTTTGTCCATTTTTACCGAAATGCGTGATAACTTTATAAAATGTTACGAAAATATAAAATAAGATCAGATCGGATTCACCATACATCGAGGTATATAAACAATAGTTTGATGCTCGCGGTACCATAATTTCTCCTGATATGATCAGTTGTTATAAACTGCAAAATTCCAAATATAAACCATCACCAAAAATAACCCTCTTTATAGCAAACCTCCTGCTTACGGGCAAATATCCTTTCGGATACACCTCGTCCATACGCCCACAGCTTTAATTTAATGGACCCCTTAACAAATCCGTGTTGACGTTCTGTAAAATAGCATGGGAAATGAAGTTGTGTGAACAGAACAAATGCGTGGGCTCTAACAACAAGATCTTTCACCCACACCTTCCAGTGCTGGTGTCGGCATCATTTTTATGGCAGCTGCAGGCAAAAAACCTGCTCCAAATATAGTTACTGCCTATTGATCCCACCCCCACCCCCACCCCCCC
>PUGI020000069.1:0-13758 GCA_008930755.2 Alatina alata | reverse complement strand
AGATTCATTTTCAGTCACCGTACGATTATTATATTATTACGCCACAATACACATCCCAACTTAAAAAACATACTATGTCCCTGACGATTAATTTTCAGTCACCTCATTGTTGCACCACAATACACATCACAATTTATAGCCAAATTAATATGCCTTAAATTCCTTCTTTCGTATATCGTTACAAATATCCTGAGAATTGATGTCATTGCTTCAAATTTTTTCATACATTGTTACAAATATCCCGAGAATTGATGCAAATTTCAGTGGGGCATATGCTCTTGTTAGCTCCAAAATCACCATTTTTTGCTTTTTTCACCTTGAAATCGACTTTGGAGGTCGGGTTTTTTTTGCTTAAACCTTCCCCTGACTGTAAAGGTTCTTTATTCCGAATTTGATGCCAATCCGCTAGGTAGTTTTGGAGTCTATAGGGAACTAACAGACACACAGACTCACGGACAGGACTCTTTTAGATGTATAGATTTCGGTTGAATAAAATAGCTAGATTAATTTTTAAAGAGTTAATTTGTTGTTCAAAGCTTAAATATTGCTTGAGGAACTGGTTACGTTTTGTGAAAGCTTTTCACCAAACACTGGTCACAGCAAATATCGTATTTTCGTGTATACCAAGCAATATTTGCTGTGAACGGCGTCTGGCAAAAACGCTTACAAAAAATGAATCCATTACTCAACGCAACTTCTAGATCGATTTTTACATCTTAGTATCCTTTTAGATATGGGTTGTCGAAGTATCAATACCTCATTAGCCTCATACCTCATACATTATAATAGTGACATTAAACGTAACTGGAAGGTCTGTAGTCATTAAATACAGAACTAGAGGACTCTGCATGCTGTAAACTGTTCTGGAGTTTCATTAATTGCTTAAAGAAATATTGTTCGTATTAGAATTTATAGAGAGCCTGAATTCGAAATGGTGATTGGTATCATCGAAAACGCATTTCATTGCCATGTCATCAGTTTGGTTTTTGTTAAGAACCAATTTTTAAGGGGGAGTTGGTCGACCAAATTGGTGAGAGTTCAATGAAATGCGTCTTTTTTCGGGCTGGGTAAATATTAAGTCAGAATTAAAATGTACGTTGCTAAAACATGTACGGGTTTTTTTATCACGATAATGGTATTTCTACCCAATATTTTTCTTTGCGGGCAGCTACGTGAATAGAAGGTAGATTTTGAATTGATTGCATTTACTGAATCACATTGTATATTGGTAAGTACGAATAACGTGGAATGGAGTTAACGGTGTTGATGTGACCAAATCTTACGTTTTCTCTACACTTGGGGAAGCATGAGAATATTTTATTTAATATAGTAACTTATGAGTCGCAATGTCTTGGTTTATGTAATTTTTGACAGGTTACCAGCATTAAAGCGTCAAGCCTTCAAATTTAAAGTTCTTAAGTCGCCGATAATACGAGAATTTTCTGAATTCGAAATGTATGACCAAGGAAGTAGCAAGCATTAATGGAAATGAACTCGCCCCTACCTGAAGGAACAAATTGTAGTAAAAGGTGGTAGTTATATTTTCCCCTGTTTCCAAAAGTTGTAGTTCAGACGAACAAAATGTCTTAAATATGGCTATATTGTATCTTCGTGGTTTTGTTTTTGGCAATCCTTTTCGGTCCAAATCATTCTTATTCCTAATATTGTACTTGTGGCACATTTTTGCATCGCCACAGTTCCAAATTCGTTTTACCAATTTCCAAACTGTTTCTACAAAACAGCATGCTTGAAACTTGTTTAATCCTAAGGTTCAAAAGAAATTGGTTTTTTCTAATTTTTTGGCCAACCTGATAAAATCCTTAGCAGTGAGAATTCCTCGTGACAAAATCAAAAGAGTCTTCCGGAATCGGTCATCAAACACATAAAACACGCCCGTTTAGTGTTACAAACCATGTAATGGTAATGCTTCAAGTGGTAGTTTTAAAATTTATTTAGTATCATTTTTTTGACATAGTTTCACCCTGTACGACATTTTCGTGGAACCTCGAATGCTATGTTGGGACATCATTGCCTCCATACAGTTAAAATGGAGACCGAAAAGTCAGGACAATTTTGCGCCCGCTGATACTTTAATTTTCCCTTTAGGTTTTGAACGCCGGCAAGGAATCGTGATCTTTTGAATCCTTTGAGAATTGCGCCCTGTTAATATCACTACATTCACATTTTGTACCTTTTTCTCTCTCTTACAGGACAATCTCCTCTTCATCGAGGTCACAGGGCTGTGAAATTGTATAACCTGCTGCGCTGAATGTTTTGAAGTGGATGTTTTCAAGTCGAACCGCCTACAAAAGATTAAGCGTCTCTGACAATAGGATTTGAGGCTGGTGTCCAGGACTTTGTGTGGGGTCAGGTCATCATGCTGAAATATTCCGTATCATGTGTGATCTCCCAGACTGAGATATTGCATGATCTTACCTACCAGGTCAAGAATAGCGCGTTCAGTTAGCAACGCTTAAAGATGGTGTTTATTAATGCATTACGTAGCCTTAGTTTACGAGCCAGCTAATTGTATACAATTTATACTGGATTATCGTGAATGATTATGAGAAATATGTATGGAGTAAATGATGTCATGATGACATTCAGCGGATCTCAGAATTTTGGACAGAGCTTTGTATCGCCACAGGTAACTTTCAACTTGCCAGCAACAACAGGTATGTATGTGTCAGGGAGAGGAAGCAGTCAGGCGACCCCCGGTTATGGATTTATTGCTAATACGAATTCTCAAAGCGTTCAACGCCAGCGGTATGATTTTCCACCTATGAACAGTTCTGCGAGGAATTTTCAAGTTGCTTCTTCGACCTCGGATTCTCGAGCAATTCCGCAGTCTTACTACCCAGCCCAAGGAGATAGAACTCGTGATTATTCGATGCCTGGGAATAATGACCGCAATAATTATAGTAGCCGCTATGAAAATTTAGAAGCCATGTATCATGGTACTGGAAGCGACGGACATGCTTACCGATCGACGGGAGAAGATGCTGGCATGTATTCCTCAAAGGTAGAAAACAGAGGAGTGTTTAGCTCTGTGCCTGATGAACGTAGTTTGTATAATACAAAACCAGGTATTTCCCACTACGAAGGAAGTAGTAGGGCGTTCTTTGGTCCAACTCCCGATAAATTTAAAGGGTATGATCCGTCAAAATTGGTGAAATGGAATCAAAAAGAAAATTACATGGAGATCGACCGAGATACGGAAAATTACTTAGCTCAAGTGGGTGAAGATCAATTAGAGTTGGAACAGATTGCGGCAACTTTGAAAGAGGTAAGTTGCTGATTTTTGTGGCTATTTTGCAAATGTGAAGTATTCTTTAAGGCGGACGTGAGCTTTAGATATCCATGGTACTCTTCGGTATTTAGTACTGCAATTATGCGTTCAGTATCTTGAGTTTATGTACGGTTATGTTAAATTAGAGGTAGAATTTTATCTCTGGTGGTCGTGGACAAGAGATGCAATTGATAGTTGCTGCAGTTTTTCATGAAGTTTTAGTATTGCTCTTCGCTTACTTCATTCTCAATTAAAGTTTGAATGTTAGGTTCACTGAGGTATGTAGGGCAGTACGCTCGTAGTTAGCTCATCAGAGCTTGTTATGTTAAATTTACATCATTATTGAGACGTAATAGAATATGAGATGGTTGAGAACATTGTGTACTCTGTAAGTTGTTTCATAAGTTTGTTATATATGGTTATAGGCCTTTTAATATTTTCAACTATAATCTCAATTTTACCGTTTATTTCGACGCCATTCCTAGTTGCCTTTTGGTGAAATTTATGTTATTGAAAAGGCTTTTCTTGTACTGAAACTGTTTACACTGAATTTACCCAAGGTTTGTTACAGTATAGTAAAAGGTGCTCTTTATAATGGATACTTCTTTCCTGCCAGAGCAATCCGTAGTTCTTCGTACGTCATACCGCATATAGATGGTCTCATGGTGTACAAAAGACACCCGACTACCTATGCTAGATCTACGGTATAACTAAACTTTACGACCCGTAAAATTAACGTTGCGTTATCGTTTTTCTATGTTCCATAACTTTGTATTGAAGCAGTGTAGTATAGGCTCTGTTTCGTTCGTTCATAGAGCCCCAAAAAAACTATGGATATGTGCAATGCACGAGTGCGGTTTTCTATCATTATAAATTAAAGATTCACTTTTGCTATGCATGCCTAGATTATGGCTTCTTTTTCTTATGTTACGAAAGCTTCAGCATCAAGCACCGTTCAGTACCTTGTGTTTAGCTCATACATAAAAAATTCAAAATGGATACCATAGCCGAGGCGAAGCTGCTCTACGGAGCAGACGTTGAAAACATATTTTAAGTTTAAAGAAGAAATCAATTCTGCTTATGAACTGAAAAATTCAAGTGTAGGAAGATACTTAAATCACTTTGATTTACTTCCAGGAGAACTGGAAAATAAACTTTTCGAAACTTTTCCAAATCGGTTTAGAACAAACACCTTCAATGATTATGTTTCATACGTTATCATGTATGAGTGGTTCATTTTAATTAACCGTTCTGAAGTTCTTTCCATTCTGAATTTGTCAAGTTGTCAAACTCTAGTACATTTTCCCAGATGGTGTAAACTTGTATGGGTTATGTATCACACAGTAACGAAGTAGTCATGTTGTATCTTATTGTATGGGAAAGACATTTCAGTTTGGTAACCGCCATGGATTCAATAGAATCATTTGAGAAGTGAAGAAACAAATATTGCCGTCTTTTTATGATAATGCAAACTGATTTAGGACATTCTGGTATTTTTAGTACAGTCTGACAAGCACAACCAATCCTCTAACTGCATACATTGAGGAATATTAATACTACCTTCTTTTCGATTGAGGTTTTGGATGCTTATGAAAATTACCTGCAACGAATCATTGGACTTTATTCTCGAAATGACCATAGACTCTGCAAAATAAATGCATTTATTCCATTTTATATATAGAAAAAGATTAGTATGATCTCGTCATACATTGAGGTTTAATAATTCTGAGGATTTGCAGCAATCCTGTAAAGCAGGTTAATGTAAATCATTCTCGAAATGTTAGTAGAATCAGAAAATCATAAGCAGTCATTCAAGTTTATTCATTAATGAACGAAAACTCACATTACCTTCTTCGCCATTGAGGCGTAATTAATTTTGAGGATTGCCTATAGTATCTCAATGCAAATCATTAAATGTCACTCCTGAAATATAAGTGCAATCAGAACCTAACGTGTCTCCAGGTTTTAGAAGTCGACAAAGATTCTTATTATCTCCTCTTGCATTTAGGTTTTTCATTGTTATAGAATTGTCTTCGATGCCTTACAGTGGGTCATTGCAGATAACTGTCGAAATGATAGTACAATAATAAAAACGTAACAGATAGCGCGATTTCGTCAATCGAAGGAAACCAGCCTTAACCCAGTTGGTCGTAAGTGATTGTGAAAATTACCTGCAATATCTCAAGGCCAATCATCGGAAATAATTGCTGAAGTATACGTAGATTAACAGAAACATAATCAGTTATCCAGTTTATAAGTCGAAGAGTGTTAATATTATTTCCTATTGCAGTCAGGATTGGAACGCCCACGCGTTTTGCCTGTATTTTTTAAGCAAATCATCGCAAATCATGCCGAAATTTCCCGAGTATCTTAAGAACGAACTCTTTTGTCGGACGTATAGATGACGAAGATTAGTATTACCTTATTTCGCATTGAGGTTTAAAAAGATTCTGTGATTTTACTGCTGTCTTTAATCAGTTCATGGGAATTCATACTTGAATTGTGCTTGTCATGGGAGTAATTCAAAGAAAGACAACCGAGCAGAAACATCTTCATTGATGGAAGTATTATCATCTTTTGCATTTCCATTTGAATGCTTATCACAATCGCTTACAATATTTCAACGTAAATCATTGGAGGTCTTTCCTAAAGTATCATCAGAAGCAGGGAAACAATAATCATTCGCCCAATTTTAGAAACCGACGGTTGGTGTTACAATCGTCTTCATTGAGGATGTTTTTGAGGATTGATTGCAATATCTCAAAGCCGATCATCGCAAATCATTCTTGAACTTTTCGTAGAATCAGAAAAACGCAATCATTTGTCCATTTTTATACATTGAAGATTAGTGCTACATTCTTTGCATTGTGGTTTTGAAGGATAGAATGAGTTGTTTTTGACGATGATCGATGGCGTTTCGTTCACTAAGAACTCTTTCTTCCAGTTGACTTCGTCCAATGGTACCGTTCAGATAACATTGTCATCATGATTATAATTAATTTTGCTGTTATTGCCGTTGTAATCTTCACGATTGGGAGATTATGTTTTCTGTCGGCTTATTATAGGAGTGTTTATGGCAATTGGCACCAATTCGAATTTACGTAATTTCATGGTAGCAAATTGCAGATCAATAATAATGCTGTCAGAATCTATTATCCTGGTAACAGTTGTTGAAAAGCATTAAACCAAACAGGCTTGTTGTTATTAAGAAGCAGCTTGTTGTTTAATGTTGAAAAACTTTGTAGTGACCAGTTGTAGACTTAGGGTTAATAAATTTTTTCTTTCCTTTAAATATGTTAAGTTTAATAAACGCTCTGACTACTTGAAAAGGATAGAAATTTTACCAATACTTAGGTAAATGTCTTTTACCAACACTGGTTATAAGGGATATATATATATGTTTATTCGTTTATCACCAATTGATAAGCTAAGGAAACCAAATTTTCAAACTAACTATCAGATCCCATCAAAAAGCGCGCAAACGAACAAACATGTTTAAAAACCTGAATTAAATTGGTATCGTTTTTATGCGTTCTTTGCATTTTATATCGTTTGAACACGAGAAATTTGGAGACGGTAATATTTTATTAAGAGCATTATAGCGAAGAACTTCCTACCCAAACGTTTTTTAAGGAAGAGATGTTGGTAGCACTGTAAATGGTCCTTCTTGTGTTATATGGTTGTAACAATTAAGTTTCTAACTAGCGGCATATGTTAGTTATGTTTTATTTTTGTATTGACGGCTTCGTTCGAAAGGTGTCATCGCTAAAAAGTCTTTTACTAAGGTGGCCCTAATCATGTTTTCGAAGCTAACATAGCAAGCAAAAGTCATTACATCAATCATTTTACTAAATTTTACACAGGTTTCTACAGGAGGTAAGAGACGCTCATGCTCGTGAGAACTACAAAGGCGAAGGTTTTATGGCAATCTCAAATTTGTGGATATTGCTTTAGGTAGAACAGCACCTATAAGATGCGGTCTTCTTGTTCCACAGAGAAGCTGACTTTTAAAGTTTATATTATACTTGACTACATAAGTCCTGGAATTACATGAAATCTTGGCAATTAAGAATGACATATAGAGTGTCCAAATTAATTATCTGTTTTCGAAATCGGCTGAAAACCTGATAATAGTTAGGCTAATGTCAAGTGCCCGACTTAAATTTCATTGGGAAAGCTCTTGATATACCCACTTAAATATTTTTTATCCAAATATAGAAATAACTCCGAGTTGCGAGATGAAGGAGAAAACCAACGTTTAAAAATAAACCGTCATTTGACAACAAGGCTTGGTTTCGCATGTCGTCGAAATTCAACATTGAGCATACCATGGCCTTGTAATAGGCCAAATCATTACCAACAGCGCCTTTTATGCTTAGATATGAAAAAAGACCATGTTTGATGAAATCATGTTTTACCTAGTCATTTGCATTGGTAAAATATATTTTTACTACGGTAGTTGATTATTGGATATCACGTTGTTATGCGCTGGTTACACAACTTTAGGAAGTCGGTCACGTTGTGGATTTCAAGACCGTGGATACACAAAGGTTACGTAGTTTATCTCCTTGACAGGATGATATTTATAGCATATTTTACGACCATTTCTTAAATTTCTATCGTAAGTTACATTCTATATTTCGATTATTTGTCGAAACATTTCTCCGTAAAAGATACACGATATTGCATGAGTTAGTTCTAGTAATCGGTAGTCTTTCAGCTTGCTTCTTCAAGAAGACCTGTTACCTATTCAACATGAAAAAGACTAAAATACGCACTGAACATGTAAGTTACCACAACGTCAGGATAATTAAAGAGAAAAAAATGGAAAGAACATTTGGCATGGTTCAATTTTGAAGCCCAGTTTTGTTTCTTGACGGATTTAATGAATATTTTCCAATAGTTATTTCTAAAATATCCAGCAATGTTGAGGCTACGCACATTATAAAGTGGGTACTACATACGTAAAAATATACTGAAGTATACCTGTCCCTAGCAAACTTCATTATGTGGTACGGAGATCTAAGAAGAGCCATATGCATATGGCTTATTCCAAAGAACACACATGCACGCAACCGACTCTCCTCAGTGTGTACATCATCGAGGTAACAGGGTTAGTAGTGGATTGCTTGTTTTTACAGCAGTTTACAACGATCCACCCATTAAAATGTACTGTTGTTTTTAAACTAAAAATGTAGCAACTGATGCTTAAAACGTCTCCAATGCGAAAAAGGATAGGAAAGAAAACGTTTTGTTACTATATTGAAATATGAGCTTCCTTCTGAGGACCTCACTGTCATATTCATCATCAGTGCTACTACAGTTAATTTAGTATATGCTTAAACTGCTACTTCCCAAGACATGCGAGTAGCTTACATTAGCTAAGTAAGGAAATTTCATATGATATAAAAGTGTATGTTGAGATGAAGTGTCTTATCGATATTATAGCCTGTTGTTTTTATTAATGTTATATTTACCAATATTAGATAATGCAGTTTACTGGTTAGCAAAATGTGGAAGTATCTTATAACGTCTGAACATTGAAATTTAATAGTAATTACCATTAGAAGAATGTATTTTGGGCTGAAATGGCTTACTTATGTCATAACCTGTTGTATTTATCACTATTTTGCTTAGGAAGGAAGTGTATTCCTTTCATCAAAAACGGGAGAGGAAGGAACAGTGAATGGGAAAGTTGGCCCGTAGTAAATTCGTAGAATGTACTGTTTCTCTTGATTTCACTTTTATGATAGACTGTGTTAATGTAACGGAAAATACTTAGCTCAATATCTAGGGTCAACCCTCATCGTGTACTTAGCTAAAGCTGGTCATAGTGGAATCCATTTAGCAATAGGTTAAGGATGTTTTTATACATCTTACTATATTAAGCCACTCCTTTTAATACCAGTCTGTGCACTTCCCAAGTGCATGCCTCAAAGCCATCTAGCAATAAGTGAAAGACATAATGTCTGATACTTCATCATTTGCCCATTGCTGTATTAAAGGTTTAGGGCGGTATTTCCACATGGAAATTATATCTATCAAACTCCGTTAGTGACATTGATTATTCTTGTCATTTTTCTATTTTTATTTTTGTCAATTGCCGCATTGTAGGTTTAGGGCAGTACTTCCACATGCCAGGCACATTCATCACACTCTCTTAGTAACTAATTAATCAAACACTTTATTTTTAGCTATTTTTGTGTTTCTCCGTTGCTGCATTGCAGATTTCGGGCAGTATTTACACATTCCAAGCACACCCATTCAACTCTCATAGTAACAAATTAAATCAAAACTTTTATGTTTGTCTGTTGCTGCATTGTAGCTTTGGGTCAAATTTAGGTAAAGCCAGCAAACATCCCTCCCCCCCCCACCAAAAAAAAAAAAATAAAAAAATTAAACGTGTTGTACTTCGATTTTTGTAATTTTGTCCATTGCTGAAATGTACTTACAACAATATGTCAATATGTCAATACGTCAATATGTGCTCTTTTCAAGCACATCTCTCAAACTCTCTCATGTTAAACGCTTTCTTTTGACACATATCCATATTTTACCATTACTACATTGTCGATTTAGGCCAGTTGTAGTGATGTAAAGTAAAGCCCGGCAACACGCCTAACAAAAGATTAAACATGTTCTGCTTCGATTTTTATATTTTTGTCCATTGCTGAAATGTATGTCTATGTCAACGTGTTTTGCCTTCAAGTACATCTTTCTAACTGTCTTATTTTCATCTTAAACGCTTTCTTTTCACATATATCTATATTTGAGCATTGCAGTATTGTAAGTTTAGGCCTGCATGTATTTATGTCAAGAACGGACTTCAAACCATTTTACTAACATGCTTAACATGTATCTTTCTATATTTGTTGTAGTATTATAGGTTTAGTTTAGTTTTTTCATATACCAAGCACATCACTCAAACCGTCTTAGTAACACGACAAATATTTCATGCTTGTATTCTTACATTATTTCATTGCTGCAATTTATGTTCAGGTCAGTATTTGCTCGTGTACAGAAATCACTTATCATCGTGTTATTAGGGTAGAGCTGTAGGGAAACAACTATTTGCTATTTACGTTGTGTTACGGTGTTATGTGCTCTGAATTTTGAATTGAAGATATGCCGCAAGGCAGATAGATTGTGTAATGATAGAGTTGATGTCCTTCTTTCGGTTTATTTATTTTATAAAGAATTTCCTTTAAGTCAAAAGAATGCATTCGTACACAATACATCTGAGTTGTATAAAAAAGAAAATCAGCTTTACATAGTTTGCTTTTATTCGTTTATTGCAATATTTAAATGTTATAGCGAGGCAGTAGACTGATGGTAGGGAAGAATCCATCGAAACTTCGCCGAGAATAATTCATGGTTTAAGATATGATAAACCCATTTATTTCCCTTTTTTCCTCTTGCCAGAGTTTTGTTTGTTTTTTCCCAAACGTCATACGTACCAAAAGTGTATTTTGCTTCGACCAGCAGTGTTCACTTAGCTCGTCGTCGTCGTATCAGTTGCAACAGTTTGTAGATAATCTTTTCTTCTTTAATAATCCACAAGTTTGTTATTCTGTCTAACGAATTCTTAGGAGGTGGCGATAGTAGTGTAATTTGCAACAAAGTTGACAAAACTGGAAGTTTTTGGAATTTGAAGTTTTAGTAATAAAATGACAGATGATATTTTGAATAACCTATACTCGTACGCCGAAACTGCAAACAGTCATGCATAATTTCAAAAATTGGACCAAATGGATCACATGAAAGTTATATTCCCGTAGGCAATTGCACTTGACACTATTTCTGAAAGTAAATGGAGACACTACCTTGGAACGCATTCCATCAAATGCATTATGATTGATACACCAGTGAGGTTCTTTTTACATAGAATGATGCCTAAAGGGCATACAGAAATATTTTTAACCTTTCATTGTATGACATTTTCACTTATGATAAGTGTGGATCAATAACACTGACTAACAATTACTTTCAATACCTGCATGTTTCAAAACTTAAATTGCAGGTAAATCATGTTAATCTGAAAGGCATATTATAGAAACAACTACTCTATCCAATTTACCAAAATATCCCGTACTCAACGGGTTTTAATATGTCAAGTGTTTGAAGTCCCCAAATGATATCAAACACCTTGATTTTGCAGCATGATTTACTGTTACGATACAAGCCCTTTTTACAATGCAAATGGTTACACAAGACGTATTTCAGAAACGTTTCACAGAGAACGAGTTAGCACCATCCGTTGTAGCACCAAATGTATTTTCTACCAACTTTGACTGTATTTGGAATAGCATCAGCAACATATACATAGTTGTAGTTCAGAGCATCACTTTCTCGCTCAAAAAGTTGGGCTCCACAAATTACTAAAGGTATTTTGAAGGCGACGAGCTTGAACACGCTTTTCCCCCTCGTTTTGTCCAACGTGTCCAGTATACAAGTTGTCTGCATAAAAACCTCTCACTCGCCGATCCTCGATGACACTACCAAATTCCAAAAGAACAATTAAAATATACTAAAATTGTTGTGACTCTTGTATTCCCCAGTCCTCAGGTCATGGTTTCACAATGGTTTGTGGCAAAAGACATGTAAACTAGCCGTACAAACATTGCTTGTCCTCTTCTGCAATAAACTTGTCAGGCATTTGCGTAGTGCCCGTTTCAACCTTCTGTTCCGTTTTGAAAACAGCTTCACTTTTAGGGTCAATTTTTAGTCTTTTCTCTTGTATTAGTATTCCAACGCCTTCTCTTCAAACCTGTCTTACGTTTTTTCCGAGCAGTCAAAATGCAAGTACAGTATTGGCACCCTTCTTCCTCGGTACTCCTTCCTTCTACTTCGGTACTCCTCCCCTAACCTCTCGTTTCGATATTCTTCCAGCAACTAAAAGTCATTTCTCGTTTCCCATATTTGCTTGTTACGGATCTCTTGAATTCTTCTCCGTTCTCTGCCTTTACGTTTCACCAGATCATGCCATCATTACGTTGGAGCTCCCCATGTTACTCTTCTCTATACTTCTTTTGCTCATTATGAGATTGGTATGATGTTATTGCTCAAATAGATAGTTCAAATTGCAGTTATACAATCAGAACAAAAATAGGCGTTTTCTTCACATTAGGTGCTTACTGAGGAATGTGAAAGCCAAAATATTTCAAGGGGACTGAATTGAGTCAATAGTAGTAACCTTGAGAAGAATAATCTCCAGATAGAATTGTGTAGTGGACTCATATTACTACACACTATTATAAGGACAACACCCAGTATTTGAGGTATTGATTTGAAGGGACTTGATTTTTGTTTTGCAATTTCAAGCTATTTTGCAATTGTAACAGTAACAGAAACATGTGCATCTAACCTAAAACTTGTAAAATCAAGGTCAAGTCAACAAAACTGTCCTGTGCGCAACATAAAATGTCCCGTACACAACGGAATTTTTCAGCAAATACTTAAAGCAGGTAGAACATTTCTCTCTCCTTTACAGTCCATTGAATAGACATCGTTCAAAAGAATAATGAAATACATGAATGGTACAAGTTACCAGAAAATCCTTAAACCATTCTTTTGTCAATTTTGTTACAAATTACCCAGTGCCACAGATCAGAATTATCTGTTCGCTTTCTGCATATCCTTTTGCTTACGCACTCAGCTTGGTGTGTTGCATTTGGGAAATCAATTGAGAATGAGTGAATAATGTGGAAAATTTTGTCGATTTAGGAAAAAAAAAATAGCAACAGGATTTAGCTGCTACATAAGTAAGTTGTAAAGCGCCTATGAATGTGAAATGTCTAAGAAGGGTGCTAAATGATTACTTTATCAATCGTGGCGCCAAACCTGAACTCCATACTGTGTTGATGTGTAGTGTTGTGTATGTTGGGGTACCTCGTCACATGACGTTTAACACAGTGGTTTGAGAAAATAGTTATACATTATGAGCTTTGGTGTGATCACTGTAATTTCAGTAAGGGGGACCAATTCCAAAAAAATTATGGTCCAGGCCTATTTTGATTATTTTAGGGGTGCTGATTCTGAAAATCATAGCCATTTTGCTCAGAAATTAGTGGTTGACAGCCTACCAGGGGGATCCCGGATTGGCTATTACACTGAAATACCCCAAAATCCTACTTTTTTGCATTGACCTTACTGGCATGTTTAAAGTCTTAATCACACTTATTTTGATGCTCTAACGGGTGCTGATTACAGAAATCATAGTCGTTTTGCCCAGGTATTATCGATTCATAGCCTGTTGGGGGGTTCCCTATTGGTCAAAACACTGAAATATCCAAACATTTCGCTTTATTGCATTGGCTTTACTGGTATGTTAAAATCAGTTAAAAAATTATAGAAGTCTTCATCACACTTATTTTGATGATTTAAAGAGTGTTGAATCCAAAAATCATGGTCATTATGCCCTGAAATCAGTGATTCACAGCCTACTGAGGGTCCTGGATTGGCCAAAACAC